>PVKB01006177.1:0-71088 GCA_004027205.1 Ctenodactylus gundi | reverse complement strand
TCCAGAAACAACTCATTTTTTGCATTAAGTGCTGGAAAAATCCTAGCCCAAAACTCCAATCAGGAGCCTCCTGGATCTGACTCACCATACATACCTAAGCCAACCAGCAAGAAATATAGGGATAGCTCGCAAGACACTGGAGTTGCTGGACTGAGAGCTTCACAAACCCCACTTCATTACCTAATGTCCTGGAGCCCCAGAACTGCCCACCTACCTAGAGGGTCCCTTCGAATGCTTGTACCTTGCCAGCATCCTCCTCCTTCTTCCTGGCCTGCAGCACTCTGACAGAAAAACTTACTTTGGTCCCTTGGCTGTTATTTTTGTCACTATAAGAAGGTCCTCACAAATTGTCACTGCCCTGACACACCCCTCCACCCAGTTTCTTCTAGCACAACAAACACCTCCTCCTTTCCACCCCCTCACCTGTTTCTCCAGTTCTTCCTGGGCCGGCTGCATCCCTGGCTCACGGCATTAGTCACATGCATGTCAACTTTCAGTTGAGTTTCATCACGTGGGCAGCTGGCCTCATCTCAACTGACCTCCAAAGTTTCCCTCACCTTTGACACATATCTTCCTGACACCTCTAGATTTTCTTCGGAGGAACTCTAATGTCTCTTCTACCGAGCTCCACTCATCCTTCTTTGGGCTCCTCTTGGGGTCTTTTTCTGAGACCTTGTTGGCAGTGTGCCTTTTGTTCCACACCTCCACAAACACGCACATACACAAACAGGCACACACCAGCACCACCAAGGCCGCCGACTGATATCCTCAGGATGAGACCCATGCTCCACCTTCCTCTGTCCCCTGAGGCATCAAACCAAGCAAAGCCATCCTTGTCTCCAGGGGCATTGTCTTCCCCGTCTGTTCTTTGTCGTCTCCCGGTTGTCCCCAGCTGTCCCCGAGGACACCTTCCCAGTTCCTCAGCACCCTTCCTCCCTCCAGTCTCTCTTGCAACTTTGCCTTCTTCCCTAGGGTGGCCCCTTCCTGCCCCCGGCTCAGGGCAACGGGGTAACCAGCCTGTTTCATTTCCCCTCTGAGAACTGCCTCTGCTGTGGACTGCAGATGGGCTGCTTATAAAAATATAACTTCCCCCACTCTCGTGGCTGCCTTAGCTCATTTTAGCCCTCAGTGCTCTGCTACCGGCAATTTGCTGGAGACACTGTTCGCAACTGCACGCAGACTTCAAATAGCTTCCTCTTTCACCGCATTTAAAAATAACAAATTGATTCTTATTAATTGCAAAATAATTTACGACTGCTATAGAAATCTGTCAATGTATAAATGCCAGCATTTATTTTTGTTCTATAGTGTTTCCTTTCTGTTGTTTAAAAGGTGTTCATTAAAAATATTTTGTAATCACCTCATACATATACGAGTTGACCTTTCCATTTTTACTCCCTACTAGACTTACTTATTAAATATTTACTGAGCATTTCTACCTATGAAGCATTGAATTAGGCTCTGGAAATGACACATTCTGCTACTGAAGCCCTTGTGTGTAGGTCGGAAGTGATCAGGCAGCTGGGAGATTGCGCGCAAGGCACAGAGTTCTATAGTCCTTGTCTGGCCTTGGGAGAGAGGTAGGGGTGGCAGGGGCTGGAATTCTCCTAATGGGGTTTCCCCTAATGGGGAAGCCAAGTTCTGGAGAGTTGGCAGGATTGCACTGGGCCATAAGGAACGGCTGTTCTGAACAGAGGGAGCAACCTATGGGCAGCCCAGAGGAGAAGGGGACTAGGGAGATTCTGAACGTTAATCCTAGAAAAGCAATTAAAAAAAAAAAAAAACTGGGTAAGCCAGGCTTTAAGTGTGTATTTTGTCACAAGAGCAAGGAAGACTTCTTTCTGAGCACTTTTCAGATTTGCTGATCAAACAACTGTAGCTACATTGACAGAGCACGAATCAACCCTTTGGTGTTAGTATTCTTTGTGATTGAGCAAATCCCCAATGCCTTTTTATTTTTTAAAATTTGGGCCAGGGTCTCACTAAGTTGTTAAATTGCCCAGGCAGGGCTCATAACTTGAGTTCCTCACGCCTCAGCTTCTTGGAGGGAGTACAGGAATGGCATATTTACAACTTGCTGCTATAATTTTTGATTCCATAAAATTCATATGTGGATTTTTATAATTCACTTAATTATTTCCCTGCTGTTATTCATATTTCATAATTGTATATAACGTGGCAGGAGTCATACTTCTCTGGCTCTCCTCTATACAAAGTAAGCCCCCTTTGCTTGCCTTCTATGTAATTGACTGTCTTTTCTTTGGTCTAAAATTCTTGTTGGTATTTCAATGTCTCCGATTCAAGTCCGCATCAGAACTATTTAGCAGGACCCAGTGGAAATAGCACCACATGAAAGAGAATGAAATCTTGTCATCTGCAAGAAAATGAGTGAACTAGACGAACATGGTACTGGGAGAAACAAGCCAGGCTGGGAAAACAAATTCTACTGGATTCCGCTCACACATGGAATCTGTAAGAGCTGATCTCATGAAACCAGAGTATGGAATAGCAGTAGCTTGAGGCTGAGTTCTGAGGCCAGAAGAATGAAGAGAAACTAGTCAGTAGAAAGGTACAGCTAGTTAGGAATAAATTCTAGCTGTGTGTGTGTGGTAGGGGGATTGCAGATAATAATGCATTATATATGATAAGATAACTGGAAGAGAGTTTGGGATATTTTCGTAGCACAGAAAGACAAATGTTGAGACAAACCTTTATGTGAACTGCCCACTTTTGGCCACTACACAATGTATACATGCAAGGCAACATTGCACTGTAACTCACAAATATGTCTATTAAAAATAAAATAAAGCTTTACAAAAGAAATAGCATATTTTTAAGACAGGGTCTCTCTCTGTACCCCAAGCCAGTCCTGAATTCACAGTGTAGCCTAGGCTGGCCTTGGACTCAAGGCAATCCTCCTGCCTCAGCCTCCCAAGTGCTAAGATTACAGGCATGTGCCCAGCTTTATGTAGTGTGAGGAACCAAACTTAGGACCTTGAGCCTGCTATACAAATGCTTTAACCACCATGCCGTTCCTCCAGCCCTTAGCATCAAAATATAAAATCCCTCCTAAACATGACCACAGATGTTTGCCTAGCCACAGTTGCTGCCCAATGTCTGCTGGAGCACTCAGAACAGTAAGAGAAGCACTCACACCTTGCTTTTCACCTGGCCTAGATTGCACCTGTTTCTGTGACAGGAGCCCCAGAGGGACTAAGCATCGAGAGAAATCAGCAGCATACACACTTAGCAAAGTCTTCTGGGAACTCACCTCAAGCATTTTCAAACACTTCCTCTTTTTCTCAGACCTTTTTTTTTTTTTTCAGTCCTCCAAGCTCAGTTCCTAATTACGATCAGAGTGCAGAAGAGGAAGGAAGCACATACACCCTTCTTCAGAAATTGTGTTATTTTCAGTCAGGTGTGGTGGATCCACAATGGAAGCTTTGGGCTACAAATTCTGCTGAATTGTCCACCAGTGCAATTTAATTTCAAGCCTCGTTTCTCTGGCCTGGGTGTTACAAAGCCAAACTGCACGTTGGGGGTTCTGTTATGATTTGGGAAAGTGGCATCCCCTCGTTTCTGTTGTTTTCTACTCATCACGGCTCTTACTGTTCTGTCTTCTTTCTTGAGCATACGTTTCCTTTGAAATTAAGTTTTACTTGCTAAGGAAACACTCTGTTTTCATGGTTTGTAATTTCTTGCTAATAAGACTCTGTACAATTATGATACTTAAAACTGGCACTGAAGTTCATGAATATCCTGGCAATACCACACTAGCAATCCATCTCATGTTTGTTCCTCTGAATGTGTGCATGTGTGTATGCCTGTGTGTGTCTGTGTATATGCATGTGTATGCATGTGTGCAGGTGTGCATATGCACATGTGTGTGTAATGTACTGGGTTTTGAAGCCAGGACCTTAACATTGAGGTACATACTCATCCCTTTTCTATTTTTATTTTGAAATAAGGTTATTCTTAGGGACTAAGCCAGTCAGACTGGGATAAAACTGGCAATCCTCCTGCCTCAGCCTTCCAGAGTGCTTGAATTACAGGCCTGCATTATGCCCAGCTCCTTGACCCCCTTTTAGTGTATTTTAAAGTCTTCTCTAAGTCCTTTTGAGAATCCATGTGCATCTTAGGCAGAAGAGGGATTGCCCGAGAGTGAGTGTGCCCTAGATTGAAGCTTTGGTCAAGATATAAGAAGATATTCGATTTCCTGAATACCTTATCAGAAAAGACCTCTTTGTACAATGTGGAACGGACACTCTCCCACAGTGGCACATCTAGCAGAAGCCTTGAAGCAGATCATTTTGATATGCTTCTCTTCTTGCCATGACAAAATTATTTTCAGTCATGGTCATGAGATTCAAGACGTAATAATTATGGTCAGAAATGAAGAATAGACAATGAAAATATTCTCTTGTTGGGCTTCAGGTACATAATCATGTTTATAATCCTAGCACTCGGGGAGAACAGGGCAGGAGGTTCATCATCGCAGTCTGGGTAATCTAGCAACTTAACAAGACTCTGTCTCAAGGTCAAATCTAAAGCGTGGGCCGGGGATGTAGCTCAGCATAAAGGGCTTGAGTTCTAACTTCAGCACCGCGCACACACACACACACACACACACATACACACACACACACACACAAAATAACGATGATCATGACAGTGTAAAAAGCAGGTCCATAGTATCACAGAAGGAAAAGGCAAGTGATTAATTTTTGATTGCATCAGTATATTTTTGAAAGAGGAGAAATGATAAATGGCTTCATGAAAACAAGTTCATATGCAGAGACAGTGCTCCCGGCCAACTCATCTTCACTCACGGTGGACTGGAGAGCTATGTACACTCTTTTCAAATTCGAAACCTTTCATCACATGAGAAAACACGTACTACAAATAGGTCTAGACTAACAGAGTTTCACTTAAGCCCCATTTCCACAATACATTCCAGGATTCACAGCACAGCTGATATTTTTTCTTTGAAATTGATTCCCACAGCTTTCTTCACATTCAAAGCTTCCTGTGTCTTTCAAACATCTCCTCCAGAAAATTCAGCATAGGTTTCTTTTATGCTTGATAAACATTTTCAAAGTTTTTCTTCTTTTGCAAAAATCATGTAAAAACTAATGAGGAATCAGGAAAAACATGAGTATGACTTGGCCCGTTGCTAGAGGCCTCTCCAGCTCTTGCAGGAAGTGATTAAGGTGCTTAAACATGGCTCTTTGAATTTCTTCTCCTTGCAAAGGCCAGCCTCTCTTGTATTTCTTTGTATTTATCAACATTCAACTTTATTTCTAAACGTCACTAGCTTATACGTCACTACTGCAGGGTTAAAGTCTCCTTGTAATTTCTGTGCAGGAAACAGTTTAAATGCTGGTGCTCACTATAAGATGTTGTAGGCTGATTCCAGCTGTTTGCAGAAATGCTGCGTTGTTCAGTTAACCTCATGTAAAACTTCATCCGAGAAGCAATACCATAGCTTAGAAAACAAAAATGGCGCTAGAGCAGGGAGGGAGATCTGCATGCACCTCCTTGACTGTGAAACTTCACTTTTCCAAACTTCGTCCCCATGGTGTGCACAACTTCATACCGAGCGCTATCTTACCCGGGAAATGCTTCTTTTTGCTCCTTCCATCTTCTCCATTTTTTCTTGGATGAGGTGAGACGAAAATGTTACAGCAGTTCTGGAAATAATCACCATGAGGAAATACATCCAACAGTGGATGCTGGAAAAGTTCTGAGAGTGATTCACAGAAGGCACTAATAAGAATTTTGATCCGTTTCTTTGGTCTCCTACACACCACCGTGAACCCTGGTCACGGTTGCGAGAGTCTTGCTTGCTTGATGACACAGGGTTTTGGCTCAGCCCACCCACATTCCATTGTTCCAATGGCTGTTTTTGCAACAATCTTCCTACACAGGAAATATGCCCCCTATCACTTTAACTTGACTCTCTGTAATCCAACACATCTAATAATTTCAAATATTTAGTAACCATGAAATATAACCATATGACCAAAAAGGATGCCAGTATATTTAGCTCTTTGAACATTTACCATGTTTTCTATTTGATGTAATTCCCAGAAGATAAATTGATTTTGAATCTTTTTGAAATACATATGAAATGAAAGAAGCTTCTAAAATAACAGCATAGTGAATTTTTACAAGTTCTTCCAAAACTGGATTGCAACTTGCTACTATTTCCTACTACACACAAGAAAAAAAATTTACTGATGATATGCCTGGCCCACAACCACAAAAACAAAAGTTTGGTTTGGTAAAAATGATAACTAGGTGCAAATAATATAATAAAACTTCTCACTGCTTGTTTTTCTTACTATTTTCACTTGCTAGATTTTTCTCAATAGTTTTTAGAAGTCGCTGTTCCATTGTCAAATTTTTCATTTTTCTTAGCAAGAGAGATTTGTTTCCAACTGATTTTAAATTCGGTTATAAAGTTAGAAGTTTCCTTATCACCTGTTGTCTTTGCTGGGGTTGGAATCCGGGGCCTCGTGGATGCTCTGCCACTGAGCTACACCCCCAGCTTTTGGTTTTTGGTTTTGAGTTATGCTAGACATGTACCCCCCTATTAACTGCATACTACAGGGCAACTCCTACTACCCCACCCATGGCATGCCAATGCTCTGTTCTTCTATAAATAACCAGCTTGGTTGGCACGGCAAGATGATTAAGTACTGGATCTCCCAACTCGTCCCAACCGCAGCCCATCATCACCCCAGTCCCTACTCCACCCTGGATGACCGCTTGCGCTCTGTCTGTAAAAATCCTCACTTATTTGGAGACTTAAAGCTTGGGTTTTCATCAACTCCTCTTTCATTTCCACATCTGCAATATGCCTCTTCTATCAATTTTTCCTCTGAAAAGCATTATATCCTCTACCATAATCAAAACCCAAGTTGCTTGAATCTCTACGTATTTAACAACATCCTAGGTGGGCTCCTGGAGGCCCTTTGCCTTTCTCCAACGAAAACATCTATTGTTCTGCCGGGGCTAATCTCATTGGATGCTGCGTTCATGTCCAAACGTAATAGCCATCTCTTTCCTGCCACACCAAGGGAAGAGTTACCTGTTCTTTCCAGGCCACTCAGTGCATGACCCCACCCACGTGCAGTTGATAGGGTTCTGCTGTCTTTCCACATCCTCCGGGTGAGGGCCAACTTTTCAGGTTTCTCTGACTCACCTTGCTCATTCCTGCTCTGCACGTTTCTTCATCCTTCTCTCCTCTCTCCTGCTGAGCTGCACCCCGCTTCCCTTATGTGTTAGACGTCCCTTGTCACCAGGAAAGTTTTGCCGTGGCTCATGGTTTCAGTCTATGGCCCCCTGGCCTTGTTTGTTTGGGCTTGTGGTGGCTCAGTAAGTCTCATTCGCCTCATGGCAGCTGAGAAGCAAAAGGCATCAAGGGAGGCTGGGTCCCATTATCCCGTTCAAGATCATGGCCCCCGTGGTATTTTATTCTAGCAGGCCCACCTCGAAAATTTTCACTATCTCCCACTAGAACCACAAGCTGGGGGCTGAGTCTTTTAGACAGAGGCCTTTTGGAAGGAAACTCTAGATCCAAAAAATAGCACCCTTCAAAGTTCCCCCCAATACAATGATCTTGAGCTTACTCCCTCATCTCTCATTTCATTTTTTATAAGGGGGGCGGGGGGAAGAAAACCATGTGTTAGTTACTTTCTCATTGCTGTGCCTCAATACCTGACATGAACAAATTAGGGGAGGAAAAGCTTATTTTTAGCTCACAGTTCAGAAGGTCTCGGTCCATTCACGGGTGGGTGGATGTGAAATGGTGGAATCACATGGTGGGGCCGCAGCTGGAGCCAGAGCCAGAGCTCCAGCGACAGAGATCCTTACAGCATGTCAGAATGGAGAGACCCGGGAGGAAGAGCAGGACCAGTAAATGCCCCTCCAGGTCAAGCTCCAAGCATCTGCCCCTTCTGCCAGGCCCCACATCTCCCAACAGTTCATAGTATTCATGGGAACGTGGGGCCTGGGGGGGACACTCCAGATCCATACCATGGCAGACCTGACCTACACGCTCTGTCTGAGATCCTGGGCTAGATGTCTTCCGTGTGCCCCTGCAATCCACTCTCCTCACTTCCCCCAGCTCCGTGCCCCGGGAGGCTGATGTGCATCAGGTGCCTCACTGGACTCTTGCTCTTTGTTTGGGGCAGCTCTTACCCTCTAACTGCTTTGTAGTAGGAGTGTCCTGCGTTGTTATATTCTGTGACCAAAGATCATTGATCCTTTCACAGTGACCTCTTCTCAAATATCCTGGTCTACTACTTTCTCCCTTCCCCCAAACCCTCCAAGCTAAAGGTTGCCATAACTCTGCTATTGACATCATCCTCATGGCTTACCCGACATAGCTATGTTCAGAAAGAATGTTTTGGTGAATAATTTTTCCTTCTGAAATTGTCCGGATTTGAGTGTCTGGTTTCTCTTACAGCTCAACATTAGATGCAATTTGCTGCAATGTTGGTCCACCTCAGGTTCTCTTGACCTGTCCTGTCCCTGAGCTTCTTGGTTATTTATTCATGGAGCTCCCCCCCCCCACCACCACCACCACATTTTCTGCGGGCACCAGTGATCTCCCATCACCCATCATAGAGAGGGTTCAACTTCAATGCAGCCCCACTGCCACCACTCTGATGACACCCCAGCAGCTCTGATACTCAAGCCTGATTGGGCCTGGGAAACTCTGGCCCTCTCTGCTCTTACAGACTTGGGTCAAATACTAAGATGTAACACTGAATACCGGCTCCCTCAGAAGCTGCTCCAAGATATCTACAGACAGGATCTAGCCGGTCAGCAGAGGTCATGCTCATGGAAAACCCTTGACCAAGGAGAGATAAGACATGAGAAGGAGAGAAAGAGAATACATCATTTTTTTTCTCCACAAATACGGTGCTCAGAGACACAATGTTCTACATGGCCTCCGCAGGGTCACTCCATGTGACCAAGCAGACCGCTGAGTCTTTTCCTAAAGCTGAGGCCAGTTCAGTAGTACATCTCTTCTTTGCTTCCTCTTCTCTCTGGTCCTGCTTAACTGTCCTCTCCCCTCTCCCCTCTTCTCTCATTCTCACCGCCCTGGGACTGTATGTCCTATAAAACGTTTGCACTTATGCTCTGCCTCATTCTCTGTTTTCTGGGAAGCCCAGCCTCTGAGAAGGTTCTGGTGCAGATCCTTTCTAGCGCTGAGTTGTTATCGCCCTTCTTGCTTCCGCTTTTAATCTGCATAACATCACACAGCAGAATAGACCACAGTGGTCACATTGCTTGACCTGGCTGCTGATTTTACAGAACCTGATCGTATTGTCCAAGCACGGTCGTTGACAGCTTTTGTGTGAACACAACGTTCTATGCAGTTCTGTTCATATTATTGAACAGGATATGCTCCGTTTACGAATGTGATAATAATGCAATTACTTCACTTATAGAAATAGGAGCAATATAATAGCCATAGGACTTAGAACCCCATTGGTAAAATCATTGGTAGGAAATTTCTTTCTTCTCTTCTCTTCAGGGATATCATGAAGCAGTATAATTTAGTGTGAAGGATACGTGTTTTGGAGTCAGTGGACTTTGATTTAAATACCAGGTCTGCCGTGTGCCAGCCATGTGTCCTCCCATCACCTACCCAGCCTTCCATGGTCTCAGCTGAGTACTTGGATAATATATTGAAAATGGCTGTCACATATAAGGCACTTGGTAAACAGCCCATTTCCTCTAAGGTTGTTCCCCTGCTTGGCAAAATTAAACCTCAGAGAACAATGATTCTAGCCACACTTTGACCACTTCTAAACTGAACAACATCTGGGAATCCCCAGCACAGCCCTCCTCTGCCAGGGCCTGGGCTCCGGCTACAGGAGGCAGGTCTGCCCTGTTCTGGCCTCTTTTTGTCTGAACCTTAGTCATCAAAGCAAATTATAAAGAAAATCAGCCCTCCCAGCACAGCCAATTCCAACACTGGGGTTAGTTTGAAAGAGCTTTGATTTGAGAACACCCGGGATCACTTTGCTGAATTCATTTTACTGAGGTTATAGTCATCCTAAACAGAAATAGTCTGACATGACAATCTAGCTTATAGGAAAGGAGTTTGTGTCCCAGAGTCAGTTCTTTGCATAAAGCTTCTTCTATTCCTCTACTTACCTCTCAGGATTATTCTTGGGCACACAGCTGCTGTAACAACATTCTTTGTCATTAACTTCATGATTTTATTTTCTTGAACAAAACACTATCAGACCCTCTTTAAGTTCACCCTGATTTTCCCCATGTCTAATCCTCCCTTCCCTTTGTCTGTTCTAGAGTCTACACTCTTACCACCTGCATTACAACTCACGACCTCAACTGGAGAGAGGGTGCAATCTCTTGCCATTAAAAAAAAAAATAATAACCTGACTGTTCCGGCCCGAAAGTTCCTATCCATTCCCCACCCCAAGAGCTAATAGAAGTGTAACCTGTTGCTTTGCTCCTGCCTGGAATTTCCCAAGCTGTAGATACTAAAAGGGAAACAGTAAACAGCAAACAAAATTATTGTCTGTGGCAAAACCCTGAGATTAGAGAAATCAAGAGCTTGAATTCCCACTCTGCTCTGTGAACAAATAAATGTGGGCCTTAGGCAGACTGATGCACTGGTGTCACCTCATTGTCTTCCCTACAAAATGAATCTGTAGCTGGATGTAACTTGAAAAAGCATCTAGCTCTACTCCTCGGTTTCCAAAAGAAAGAAACATTCAAGTAAAACTAAACTGGAGCTTCCTATCTTATGGCAGCAAGTGGTTAGGAAAAAGCTTTGTCTGCCGAATAAGTCTCATCCTAAGGAATTGCTCTCATTAAGTACTCCTTTCTGTAAAATTTAGGAAATAGCCTATCAAAGAATTGAAGAAAAAAGTATGTATAAATTTTGTTACCCTGTGTATGCTTGTTATTGGTTGCAAAGAAGAGTGTCATAAAATCACACGTGTGTATATGTAGAAACTATGTTTCCCAAGGGCTTCTGGGGAGCCACACTGGGGACTTGGGTGCAGAGGGGTGGGGGGAGGAGAGTGGGAAGGAGACTCTGGGAAGGCGGCATGTGCCACATCTTCTGTTCTCTCTTGCCTGCTGGCCAGATCAAAAGAAGAAACTTTCGGTTTCAGTGAGAAAAGCCGAGTTTCTCTCTTCTCTGTCTTTATTTCCTAAATAACTTAAGACGAAAACAATCATTGCTTTCCTGCTCACTGACCCTGGCAAAGACTCACAGATAAATACACACAAGAACTTGGAAGAGGTCCTAGGAGCCTGCTAGCCCCAGGTCACCTCTCAGTCCTCTGTCATTTTGGCAGCAAAACTTTGGCAAGACCTGAATTTCCTATCAGAAGAAATACCTCGGCAGAAAGAAGAAAGGTGTGTGTGTTGGGGGGAGGGGGGGCGGGCTGTGTGTACTTTATGCTAACTCCTTTTCACACAAGCCTAATGCTGGCAGAAGGCTTTCCTGCTAACCGTTCTGAAGCCCCTCTCCTCTGCTGTCAGCGCTGTGGCCTTAGGGACATTGATGCCTTAATGATAAGTATGTTCAGGCCGAAGTCCGCAAGTCTGCTCCTGTCTCAAAACCTTCAGTATTATCCATTAACCCTCTCTTTGCTGAAAATGTTCTTTTTCCTTCTCCCTTGGTCCCTTCCAAGAATGTTATTCAAGCTCAAAGAACTAAGTGTACGAGAATTCAAAAATGAACCACAATGGAGGTGCCCTTCAGTAAAACGTTGTCTGAAGTTTTCTATATTCACGTGTACAAGATGCAAGAAAACTGCATTAAGCTTCACACATCATTTAGCATCAATGAATCAAAGAAAATAATAATAGCCAACATTCATAGGGCAATTTCATGTCCCTTGTAATCTTAGTTTCATAGCGTTATTCCTATGATGATACGATTACAAGGTCAACTCAGGACACTACCTGAAGAGCTGCAATGAAAACATGTGCTCCACTAGGCTGATTATTCACTGATTATTATTTCCAGTTGGCCTCCTTCTTAAGGCCCCAGAATTAACAAGATCTAATTAAGTCAGTTACTGACTTCCTGACAGCTGTTGACACCTCCAGTTCTGTAACTAGCGGTGAAACAGATGTCTCTGAATTAGTTAAGACCTCAGAACTCATCCCAGAGCTAAAAATCAGTGAGTCCCACAGTCTGTTCTTGTGGCTGATAGATACAAGAAGTCATCAGACAAAACAGATTTCCCATGTGTAAGTCGAACACATGTAACCTGGAGAGAAGTCTGAAGGCCAAGCAGCAGCTGGGGAAGGAGCAGTTGTTGCTCACAGAACTGAGGGCCTTGTCAGCCGCCAGGGAACGTGATTCCCTCTTTCCCATCCTCACCTGCACACCCTCCCCTGAGGAAACCCAGCACAGCTGCTGGGAGAGTGCACGCAGTGGGGGACAGTTGCTGCAAGGCGACCTGCTTAGCACTGTTCCTCTCTCTGGCCTGAAATGAGCTTCAAAAACCTCCTGTGGGTGCTCAGTCAAGTCACTGAAATCTTCCTAGGCCTTTGTCACTCCACAGACACTTACAAAGCCAGTTCTCTGACAAAAGGTCAAACTGCTGGTAAATGAAGACGCTTGATCCAGAGAGTCTGGAAACAGAGGTGTCAATTAAAACAAAGCCTTCTAGCAATTCCAGAATGGAATGTGCTTCTTTGCAGCAGAGACTCAATATTAAGAGGGCCAGGACTTTCTCATATGGGTCCCCTGCAGGATTCAGCAGAGCTCTTTGCCCAAAGTGATCCCTTTAATGATTCAGCACTTCATGAACAGGCTGTGCTCTTGGAGGGCACATTCCACTTTACCCCCCACCCCCCACATCATCCTGACCTACAAAACCCCACAGGCTGCTATTCATAAAAGATCAAGTTGCAGTGACTGTAAGTTGGTGAAAACACACCAGGGAGGAATGAGGGACCGAGAGTCCCTTATGGGCCTCACCCTGGTGCTCAGTGACACGGCAGACACCCAGCGGAAGCTTCGCTCCAGGGGCAGAGATGTATGAGCTGATTCGCAAGTGGGAATCCTTTCTCCAAGGCTAGGAAACTTCCCAGTAGCTCCAGAAATTTCCTAATACGCACCTTTGTCCTCTGTTCATGGTTATTATCCAGACCTCAAGGCAAATCCAAACTGGGGTGGGGGTAGTGAATATCATACTTTCACATATGAGGCTCTAGCATGACTATCACATATGACTATTATACATGAGGCTCTACATTGTCCATGTGGCCTCCAGAAAACATATTCAGCTGCACATCTAGCTAGCCAAGTGCTTAGCGTTCCCAATCTTTAAGGCTTGAACTGGAAAGAGAGCAGCTCCCCTCTGAGGTACACTCTGATGCAACCACACAGCCACAGGCTCGCTGACAGAAGCTGAAACACCGTGGTGGCAGAGGTTGGTTTCAGGAGGTAACTGCTGTGTCCTAACCACACGCAAGCCCTAGATTCACTGCCCTCAGAATCCACTTGGGGCTTTTTTGCTTCTCATAAACTAAGCTCTGTCCAATGACCCATCTCAGGCAGCAGCCCTTGGCCTCCCTGGCAAGCAGCTCTGCAAGGCTTGGGTGCACAGCACTCAGCCATGAACTTCCTTTTACACCTTTCTCTCATGACCACTTCCTCAGACATTACCACTGCAGACCCAGCTTAGCAAACACCTCCAGATCTCTCCATGACAGCTCTACTTATTTAAGAGGAATGGTTTTCTCCATTCCAAATGGAATTTGTTAACTGGAACTCAATTCCTATTGGCTAGGTTTCTTATAAAACTAATCAAAACTTGCATACCAGGGCAGATCCAAGTTTTGTTATGCCTCATCTGGGCTAATACAAAATTGGGCACGAGGCTATGAAGGACCTTTGCAAGTAGGGAGCTCTGAGGCTTCATCGGCTTTATGGTAAACTCACCTTTGCCCTAGGTTACCTAGGAAACTGAATCCCAGGGTCCCTTCGTCCCAGAAGGGCCTCACCCTGGGACCACTGAGCTTCCTCTGCTGTGAAATGTCCTATCACTCATGACGCCAATATCCGAGTATCAGCACCACAGGATGAAGAGCCGGAGTACTGGAATTAGAAGTCTAGGTTCTAGTGCTAGCTTTTCTCTTACCTGGTGATCTTAGGTATAAAGTTACCTTACTACAATTCCAGTTCCCTTCCTACAGAAGATGTAAGAATGCATACCACATATGTGTATTGTGAGGACACAAGATGAGATAATTTGGATCTTGAATGGCCCCAAAGATCCATAGTCCCTACTGGGAGGTGACAGAACCTTTAGGAGATAGGAAGTGAATCAGGTCACTGGCATGTGACATTGAAGGAGAGAATATTAGGAACCCAACTCTTCAGATGCACATCTCTCTTATTTCTCCCTTATGGGACCAATGGACCACAGACTGAAACATCTGAAACCATTAATCAAAATACATCTTTTCTTGAAAGTTGACTGTCTCAGGTATTATGTCACAGTGACAGAAGCTGACAAACAAGAGAAGGCATGTTTTATGTAACGTGTAAAAGTGCTGAATCTTCATCACTCAGCAACTGGTCGATCAGACTCCCACTCAGTCAGAAGAATTCAGTGTATAACTTAAATCTGCCTCCTTCAAAGTCATTAACTTACTAAACATTAAAAGAATATGTAAACTTGTATCTGAAAGTAGTATAAACGTATATAACAAGACATAAAAAAAAAAAACTCTACTTATCCTAAACCAGGGGCTCATCATTCTTTTTCTACTTTTAGTGTACTGGAGGCTAAAACACTGGCAAACTGACAACGGCTTTCTACAGCAACAACGGAAGCAGGACACACAAGGTACAAGGCTTCAGGGTAATTTTTGCCTTTCTTGGATACACGTTTGCCACCAGCATATATCCCAATCCCATGATTCATCCAAGTCCCCGCTGAGAATCCCATTCACTACAATAGAATAATTAAGACAAAATATTGATTTATTCAGTTGATTTGACCAGTCATATTGGACAGAAGTATTGGGTTTCATTTGCATAATGTAAAAACATATATTAAGTAAGAATATTTACATAGTTTACAATGTTAAATACATAAGAGTCATGAAAGCATTTGATATACAACATACACAGTATGCTATATTGATATACAAATGCTTTAAGAAAAATAGTTACAAGAATTGCAAAAGTAGCATCACCAAGAATTTACAGATGTTTCCATGTTCTTAAAGATCACATTCTTCATCCTTTAGGATGTACAGAAACTATGTGGTTTACACAGTTTTATCCACATTCAAAACATTGTTTTAAATGTTTTAAGCATAGCATGTACAGTACAAAGTGTTTCCATAGGAACATATCAAAACTGTCACTAGTGGCCTGCTGTCAGATGGCTCCTAATTAATCAGCCATTTTAAGACACTAGTTAAGCTTATTGCTGTAATATTCAAGTTGTTCTAGTCACCCAAAATATAATAAATTCAATTTACATGAGAATCTACTGACAAAGGCTCAAAGAGGCATCATATAATGGACTCTCATATATACAAAGCCACTATTCTGAATTAATTGAAGATCTTGTACTTAAATAAAACCCAAGAACAGTAATTTGAGAGTAATATCCTTGCAACTGCCATTTTTAAAATTTCAAAGTGCACAGTGAATGGAATTAGTTAACAGAAATGATCCTTTCACAAACTCTCCACTTCCTTTCTTTAATCCCCTCACCTGAGAAATGAGAACCTTGAGACCTGGCACATACCAGAGTAGCTTCATAAATCAAATACACAGGGGCCACTGGGAGTCACAGTCACATGTCATTAGAGCTCTCACTGCCCCTGACAGAGGGTTTAATTCACTAGCAAGAGCTACCGTGTAGTCCGCAGAACCAACTTCCCGGGAGACACATGGCGTCCAAGCTGAGAGCAGGCGATGCCACCCCTCAGCCATATTCCAGCGTCGGGGGTCCCCGAACAAGATTGAAATAGCCAGCCAGGGCACCCAGGTCGATGTAGAGAGAGCGCTGTCTCCTAAGCATCTCAGATTCCTCGGTGCTTCCTGTGCAAGAAGAATCTGAAAGAGAAACGGGGAAAAACGAAACAAATTACAAGGGAACATGTTGACTAATAACACAGGCTTTCTGCAGAGCAATGGACCTTGGGGGGGCCTAATAAAGCAAGGTCCAAACTCTGGTTTAATATGGACTGGACACACTCCAGGCTAGTCTGTAGACCAAATAATTCAAATAGGAGTCAATGAAGACAAGAAATTTGGTAGAAATCCTGGCATATTTTCTAAGTGCCTGGATGATTTTCTTAAATACACAAGAGCAGGAAAATGCAAACAAACATTCTCAAAAACCTGTTCTAATTTGGTGGCAAACTACCCAATTTTTTGTTAATGTTTTCACTGAATTTCTCAAATAATGCAAGGTACTCAAGAAGTGGCTCCTTTTTGGTGTTTTTTTTTTAAGGGAAGGTATTGCTATGTTTCCTAGACTCCTCCAGGATTCCTGGTATCAAGAGTTTCTCTTGCCTCAGCTTCCATGGGCTGGGCTGCAGGGTGTAGCATCAGTCATGGCTACTTCCCATCCTTCTGAGCTGCAAGGTTGAGTACAGAAGAAGGAGGGGGCACAGCCTACAGTGGGGTGTCCTACCAGCAACATTCTCAGGAAGCTCCGGCTCCTTCCTACTGAGCAGCCTCTTCCTCTCAAAGAGGGCAGAATCGAGACTCTGACAACGGGGCTGGTCCTCTCTGGGGGGGTTCAGGGCTTCGTGTTTCAGGAGGTCAGCAGCCCTCGGCCGGTGGTTGGGGTTCCTCTCCAGGGCAGCTTCTATGAGCTCTCTCATGTTTGGACTGCAGTCACCAGCAATGTCTTCCAGTGGAGGCGCCTGCTTGTGGATCTACCAACAAAGCAGTTCTTTTAGCACCAGGGGTATGGAGATAGGCCCTCAGGAAGAAAACTGCACCAGACCGACCAACTGCTCCCCACCACATGATGCACAGCAAATCCAGCTCCTCCCCTCAAGCAAGCTTTCCTCCAATTTCCTAAGAGCACTGTCTTTTGGTACGATGCTGCAAAAATGGCATGCTAGGTTTGAAAAAGCAGTGACAGCTTCCCGTGAGTGGCATTAAAGGTCCTTGTGCAATGGGAAACGCCTGCTCCTGACCCCTTCATCAATAAAATAAGAGCTGCATGTTCCATTACAAGCCAAGCTGGTGTGGACAGTGATAATCTAATTTTTAAGTGTTTAAAAAATACAAACAACAGAATCAACTTCTTTGGCTGATAGATCTGCAGTGGTACCTTATTAGTACACATATAGCATATAATTGATGTTCATTGTACACGCTCGTAAGTTCCCACATAAAACATCTATGCTTAATTTGCAAGAATGGAGTTTCTTTCCACATGGAATGAACCCGGGGCTCCCTCTCCTGGGACCCCATCACCCCATTCAGGCATGCTGTACAAGTAGAGAAGATCCCCCCAATCCCAGCCAGTAGAACTCGCACCCCACCCTGGTTGACCCGCACTCACTATGTACAGGTAGGATGGATAAGCCGAGCGAGGATAACGCTTCACCCAGGGCGGGGTGCCTGTCTGCATGTGGATGAGGGTGGCCCCCAGGCTGTAGATGTCTGCTTTGGTAGAATGGCCCCTGCACAGAATGACCTCTGGGCTCATGTAAATCTAAAAACAAAAACAAAAAAGTGGGAAATATTAGCCTGATTCCCCTCATTTGCCTGAAGTTCTATTTCCCTAATTTAATTCTAGAATTTGCCTCCTTCACCTTTATTACATTCATTCCACACTTCATCCCTTCAGAAGAGAATGCCACTGCCAAAGAGGCCAGTGCAGACACGCTCAGGAAGTTAGGCACCTTTGACAGAGAAGTTGCTGTAGCTGGATAAAGAATACATCTTTCCACACAAGGAATGCCTCACTGATCCAACCACAAGGCACTGGGAACCACAAACCCATGTGGGGCCCACACTAACCAATTCTGCAAACACTGTTTCAGAAGTTATTTTTTCTATTAAAATATGAATTTCTTTCATGTTTAAATGGCACTACAAATATATTTCATTTGTCTTTTAATTGTATTTACAATAGTAAGAGGTGGCAGAAAGCTATAGGCTGTTAATGTCAATCACTGACAAGGGAAAAAACTTAAAAAATAAAAGTGCAATACCACAAAATAATCCTTATGAGTCATTTCTATTAATTACCTCGTATTTCTATGTACCATGTGGCCTATCAACTATATGCTAAATGGCTGCCATACAACAGGACGTAAGCTCTACTCGGTGTCACAGGCAGATGTAGAATATGTAGGGCTAGATTTGTGTTTTCTCTGAGAAGTGTGCATTTCTACGCTTAGAATGGAAAGAGGCTGAAAGAACAAACACTGGTGACCAAAGGCTGCATTTACGGCTGGGATGGAGAGATCCTAGTTATCAATACTGGTTGAACATCCCTACTAGGAAAATTCAACACCTAAAATGCTCCAAAATCTAAAGATTTTTTTAAACCCTGAAAAGATGCCACAGTGGAGACGTTCACACTTAACCTTCTCAGACAGGTCACGCTCAAAACACAGGTATGCAGCCTGTAGTCCCAGCTACGTGGGGGCTGAAACAGGAGGATCACTGGAGCCAGGAGTTTGAGGTCAGCCCGGGCATAACAGTGAGACCCTGTCTCAAAAAATCAAACCAAACCAAACCAACTCCCTGCCCCCCCCTCCCCCCAAATCAGATATATTAAAACTATGGTATAAAATTGCCATACTTAAAATTACCATAAAATATGGTATAAAATTACCATTATAAAGATATATTTTTAAAAAATATGGTATAAAATTACCATCAGGCTAATGTGTAGAAAGTGCATAAGAAACATAAACTTCATGTTCAGATTTAAGTCCTACCCAAAAAGATATTTTACTATGTATATGTTAAATGCTGCAAAATCAGAAACGTCAAACACTGCTGGCATAAAGCATGCCAGATAAGGGAGATTCGACTTGTATTCAGCTTTAAATTTTTTATGCTGTCATTTGAATAAGAGAGAAAGAGGTAGAGTTTCCAGAATAGGCTGATGAGTAAATAAGTAGAGAATGAGCTTACAGAAACTGGGGGAATTGCCCAGTTTCCCCATCCCAACACTGCCCAGCTCCTTCCTACGACTCACTTCTGGGCTAACTTCCTTCTGCTCTCAGCAAGCAGCCTACAGTGAGCTCCTAGCTCACAAACTTTGCCTGTGGCCAAGGAACCTTGAGAAATTCTCAGTATTCATAAAGTTTAAAAACTAAATGTGTAACACAAGCAGCACCCTGTAGTCAACAGTAATGAGTTATATACTTAAAATTTTGTTAAGAGTGTAGAAACCATGCTTTGTTCTTAACACTATCAAATAAAATTAAAAGAGAGAAGAAAGGAAAAGCAGAATTATTATTAAAGAAGAAGGCCCAATTCAAAGCTAGAATTAAACTAAATGTATAATTTTGGTATTACCAACCGTAGTTATACACAAGTAGCTTTGCTGGCTCTATGTGACCATGCACCTAAGGTGCATTTGGGGATGGCAGCACTTGATCCAGGCTATTGACCTAGACCCTGGCCCTCAGGCGGAGCTTCATGGCTCAGAGCCCCTGCTTTCTCACACTCTACAGGAGCCAGAAGAGCCAGCTCAGGAAGCAGGGAGTAGCCGGGCACAGGGACAGTACGCTCTGCTGCCCAGAAAGCACAGAACACACGAATGGGGCCCCTCTGAGAGCTCGCGCCTGTAGGTGTGAGCACAGGAGCAAGGGAACATGATGTCAGAGTCAAGCCCTCCAACCTCTCAGCACGTGTACCTGGAAAAGGAATGAGACAGTGGTGTGTGTGTGTGTGTGTGTGTGTGTGTGTGTGCCCAAGAGTATGTGTCTGTGATGATTACATATTGACTTACAGAAGACCAGACTCAGAAGATTAAAAAGGACTACTCTAGCAAGGTAATTCTAATCGGTTACTACATTATTTTGTTGTATCATGTAGCTAAAAATAATAAATCTATGCTAATTAAAGCTGTAGATGGGTTACATGGTTGCATCACTATGGATGCTGAGAAAAGAGAAACAGAGAAAGAGGGAGGAGAGAAATGTCATACAGGTGACCAGTGTTTGGATTTACAAGTTATATTGCAGGGATTAGAAACGTCCTTGGTTGTGCAATAACCACATGCCCAAGTTCTAATGAAAAACTATCCTGAGTGGTTGACTTTGACTATAATTTATTTGCCTCTCTCAGTAGGAGTAAAAGCAACATTGTTCAAAGGTTTCATCAAGAACTTCACAAACATGACCATATTTGTCACTCTAAAGGTTTAATTTGTGAGTACGACACAGACACTAAATGAAGGCTGACTGAAAGGGAGTTTAAAACTACACCCACCAAGCCAGGGTTGAACTTCATACAAAGCAATTGGAATTAACTAGAAATACTTGATCTAAATACTATTCAAGTGTGAAGTGTTACTTCACATCCAAGCATCCCGCTACAGAATCCCAGAAAAGCCACGTCTTTCTCCAGCATTACAAAATGTTCAATTTTTCAACACTGCCAGGAAGCAAAAGGTATTTTCCAACTCCAATATCGTGAAGAGGTTTTTTTCAGGAAGATGATGGAATGTCACATATCTGAACGCCTGACTCATGCCAATAGAGCTGAGGCATCTTTCCAAAGAAAACATGTCTTAACCATTAAGTCTTAATAGATTCTTTAGATCTGGAAACCAGTCTCTTAAAAAAGAAAAAAAGGCTGCAATTTTGTTTTCTAAATACTATTTTTCTCCATGATGGTCAAGATCAAGAATCCTCTCAAGTCCCGAAATGCCATCAGGAACCAGGGGCAAAACAAGGATGTATCCTTCTGCCCAGGGAGTCTTTGCATCGAGAGGGTTAAAAGAAAAGAATAAAAAAGATAAGGTCTAAGGAATCTTGGTTTGAAAGGAAAACATTTTTTTTTTCTCCCCACTGTAATTCAGGCCAGTGCAGCACAAAGTACACCAGGGTTCCAGTCTGGTTGAACAGTAAGACTCCTAACGTGGAGGCAATGGTGCAGCCAAAGACCCTCTCCACTTCCTGCAGGAACTTCCAGGGAGCAAAGGATTTGGTGTGAAGCTTCTCACACTTATGACAGGGGCTCAGGAAGCGGCTTTTCTTTCCCTGCTGCCTTCATTTCTTGCCCATCACATCCCACTGAGAACCCAACTACTGATCTCTTCAGAAAATTTAAAAGAGGTCCTGGCAGTGGAGGGAGGAGTGGGGAGACACTGATCTAATTTGCAGTTAAGTAAGAAGTTCTGGTTTCTACAGCCCAGCAGGTTAACTAGAGATAGTGATATAACTATCTCAAAAAGCCACTCAAAGGATTTTGAATGTTCTCACTATAAAAAAGGAGGAGCTATGTTTAGCCTGTTGATGCAACATATACATGTATCAGAACATCACGATAACCCACTAATATGTGTAAATTTTGTTTGACTGTATCAATCAAAAATAAATGTTTCTAATCAAAACAGAACAGTAAAATAACATGTTAGAATAACTTTCTAAAAATAGATTAATTTACTTAAATAAAGCAGGTCCTCCCATCAAAACAATGGTGACCACGTAAGTCCCACCTAGAGTACAACGCCTATCGGTCATGTAGCCAATGCCCACTAGATACTTGCTAGGTATAAATCACCCAGCCGGAAGTGGATGATGATCATGATATAGAGACAGGATTTTGCTCTGAGCACAGGCTGGACTCCAATTCACAGCAGCCCTCCTGCCTCAGCCTCCCAAGTGCTGGGATTACAGGCACCACTCACACCCAGCTTACGCGGTGTGGGGAATCGAATCTAGGTCCTTGCACTTGCTAGGCAGGAGCTCTAATCTCTGTGCTATTCCTCTAGCCCATTACTAAGCACCTTATTTGAAAGCAAATGACTGCATTTCCCAGAATATCATTTAGGTTCCAAAGGTTTTTTTTCTTCATAGATAAATTAGTACTCAATATCTTCAAATAAGATGTGCTTTTGGTCATGATCTTGGGTTTATTACAGGACCCTCAGGAATAAGCCTTAGTGGTCAGTCCTAAATAAACATTAATAACCATGACAATTAAGACAGCAATCGAACCAAAATAGTAGTATTAGAGATGTCTTTTAGGAAGTATTAGTTCTAGTAAGGAGTTATGCAGCAGCGAGGCCTTGGGCTTGGACTTGTAAAGAACCCTGCTGAGTCTGGGACCCCTCGGCAGTTCACTAACTTCACACTCTTTGTTTCAATATCTTCAAACTTATTTCCTTATTGTAAATTAGAAGGAATTATAGTATCTGCTACAACAATGAGATGTACCAATAACAGCTGGTGTGTGGCGATTAAACAGCAGAGCTCACTAAAGTGCAAAATTTATCATTATCAGGTAAACTGTAATTCCATAATTGTTTTTAAAGCTGAGGTGTACATAGGCAAGTCACACATGCCTGATCTGAGGGGTGGGACTGTGAGATGTAGAAGGTTTTCAGGTCCTGGAATACTTTTAGATTTTGGAATACCATCTGAGCATCTTTAACATGGATTTTTGGACTCGGGATAATCAACTGGTAATCTATGTTGACACTAGGTCATTTCCAAGGGTGAGATATATGCTCATATATACATATCATGATATGTGTCATGATATACATATTACAAATACTATCACATTGAATAACAGCAAAAATGTTAAGAAGTAAAAGTTAAAGTGCTACACTTGATTTGCTTTTTTGTTTTGTTTTGTTTTTGTTTTTTTGAGGGGGACAGGGTCTCGCTCTGTAGCCCAGGCTGGTTGGGACCTTACTATGTAGCCCAGACTATCCTTTGACTTGGCAATCCTGCTGCCTCAGCCTCCCAAGTGCTGAGATTACAAGTGCGTGCCACTGCACCCAGCTTTATGTAGTGCTGAGGAATCAAATCCAGGGCCTTACACTTACTAGGCAAACGTCTTAACTGCTGTGCCATTCCTCCAGCCCCTGTACTTAGTATTTGGTAGGAGTAGGTGCTCATTAAATTTGTTCTAATGGTAATAATGACTTCACACATTAATGACTTTTAATAATGACATTTTTTGTTTTTGAGACAGGGTCTCACTTTGTAGTCCAGGCTGGTCCATGTAACCCAGGCTGGCCTACAACTCACAGCTGTCCTCCTGCCTCAGCCTCCCAAGTGCTGGTAGTACAGGTGAGCACCACTACATCCAGCTATTATATGGTTCTGGGATCTGAACCCGGGGCCTGCTGCTCCCTAGGGCAAGGGCTCTCATCACTGGGCTACGCCCCCACACTCCCATTGCAAGAGTTTTCATCTCCTTCTTTGTCCTTCTTTCCCCCAGCAATTTTAGAATATGTCTTTTTCTCTTATTCTTAACAAGATATTAATGATTTTCACACGCATATAATTACCTCTGTTCCTCGGAGGTCCTTAGGAAAATAGATATCTTCAGTCATTTGAACACTGAGGCCGAAATCCACCAAAACGGCTTTTGTGGACATGAAGACAATGTTGCTAGCTGTGATAAGAGGGAAATTTTTAGCATAAAATTGTTGATATACCTGTAAATAAGATGAAAACACTATCTAAAACAATAATGAGTCCCAAATCAAACGAGAATACAACACTTTCCCTAGTGAGATGGGCACGCTACAAGGATGCACTTTCCGAGAACCTATGTGAAAATCACTTCAGATCTGTCAAGAATACTTCAGATCTGTCAAGAATCCAGCCAATGTGGATCTAAGAGACTACGAGTCATTCTCACGAGCTTGAAGTGTACTATTCCCAAGCTACTTTCTAAAACAAAGTAAAATGTCCTGATCAAAGTTGTGCTAGTACAAATTATCAACCAGCATCAAAGGTTCTCCTAACTCTTCACCATATGTTAATTCTAGAAAAGAAATCCTCAAAGGCTTGTTTAGTGAATTGTGGTGAAATAGATGCTCAAAATTAAAGAGCTACTTGCTCCTTAAAAAATACTACTATATGTATCTATCTGGTAAGTAAATTACTTTTTTGATGCTAGTGATTCAATGTTGGGGTCTCAGGTCATCGTCCCTGTGACTAGAAAAGCTCCAGCAACCCAACGTGACCCTAAGACCTGTCTTAGGAGCACAGGGAATGAAGGTAAATGGCGCTCCCATGGAGTTCTCCCTGCCACCGTGGTCTCCAGGCTGAAGGGAGGAACCCATCTGCCTCCTTCCCACCGTATCTCTTTAAGCTAAAGATACTCACGTTTAATATCATGGTGGATCACTTTCTTGGAGTGTAAAAAATCAAGTCCCTTGAGAACATGCTTTGTCACCCAAATAATTTCAAATTCTCTCATGGGTCCACAGCTCTCCAATTTCTCCAGCACCGACCCTCCTTCTCCTGCTTCCATAAAGAGGTGGACAGTGCCTCCCCACAAGACAGCCCCGTAGAGCTCAGCGATGTTCTCGTGCCGGAAGCAGGCCTGGATTTCCACGTCGGACGGCTTGAACTGATCAACAGGGATCTAGGCCACAGAAATGGGAGCGAGATTATAAACAATTTCAGAATAACTGAAAAGTACAGAGGACTGTGAGTCCACCTACAAGCCAGAAGGCAAGCGAATACCACCAGGACGCTCTGGCCCTGGAGAGATGGCACTGCTGCGATAAAACAATGCTACCTCCGCTCTGCCTCTGACAGCTTTCAATAGCAAGCTCAAAACAAGAACATACAGAATAGGCACTATTCACATTTAGCACATAAAAATACAAAGTTTTAAAACTCTAAGTGAATCAGAAGGAAATCCTCCATCTCTCACACACACAATTTCTGTGGCACCTAGATTTAGGTTGACTATTTCAGGATTTCAACTTGGGGAGAGGGTGTTATGTAATCTCCTGCCTGTCCTTTGGTTTACATCCTAGTAATGCATCTGAAATAAGCACTGATCATCTACCCATCCCATGGAAAATTATTTACTAACAAGGTATAAATATCTTTCAGTGCAGAGAAAGTCGGGAATGTCCCCCAAAAATAGCAATAGGTGAAAACAAAGCACAATGTACAAGTTCCTATTTTATGTGCTCATTTAAATTTTTACAGTGTACACACATCTGTGCATAGAACTTTTCAGAAAAGATACAGAATTCATTAAAAGAAAACTTTGTTTTTGCTTCAAGAAAAGGGATCTTAGTGACGAGCCCACACCTTTTTGACCACATTTAGGGTTTCGGATCATCTACGTGTTTTTTCCTTAAAAATATATCTGAAATATTATGTATGAACATAAATACTACAAGGAAAACAAAGTTATTGACCTAACTTCCCATGCTTTTTAGAAGTCTGATAGATGAACAGCACCTTGTGGTTCTAATGCCTCCAGATCTTTTACAACTTGAATATGCACCCTCTAAAATGTAAGTTCTAAACACCTTATTATTACATAAATATTTCTTTTTGGCCTTTTAATAACAAACATTCTAGTACTTTGGTTTTCAGGGCTAGGACTGTAACCTAAGCCCTTGAGTGAGTTAGGTAAGCACCCTGCTACTAAACTACACCCCTAGACCAGTTCCAGAGTATGTTTATGATGAGCAAATAACATCATATTGTCGGTCTTTCAATTAAGAGAAATTGGAACACAATGTCCTGCACATATTTTTTGTTATATCAGAAGTGAGTTTTGGGGCCAGGGGTATGGTCTAATGGCAAAGTGCTTGCCCAGCGTCTGTGAGGCTTTGTGCTCAATCCTGGGCACTGTGAAAAAAAAAAAGGAGTGCATATATTTCATCAGTATTTTAGATAATCCAACGAAAGCAAAACAGATGTACATAAAAAGTGTAAAAATGTTAAAGGTTAAAATTCAACGAACTGTCAACTTGAACCCATACATATAATCCCATATAAATAAAATACAGAACTCTGCCAGCTCTGGAGAAATCCCTTCCTGGCTTTTTTCATTCAGGACTCTTCAAGGATACACCACAGTCTTGGCATCTAACACCACAGATTTGCTTTGACTGTTTTCTGCCTGTATAAGTAAAATCTTATCTGGCAAATCTTAATTTGTGTCTGGCTGTCTGGGTCAACAAAATGGTCATGAGATGAATTCCCATGACTGTAGCTGTAAATCATTTATTCTTTTTGTTTAATATTCTTGAGTGCCAATATTCTGCTTTTCAGCACTTGGGATGTTTCCAGTTTGGGACCCTTAGAAAAAGCACTTAGGAAAACAGGACAGAAGGTGACATTAGCTTTCATTGTCTACCTGGATGTGCTTCTGTGAAATACAGTGACCAAACGGGAATTCCTTGGGTCATAGGATATGTGTGTGCTCAGCTTACGAGATTCTGCCAGTTTTCCAAGTAGCAATATGCATTTATGCAACATGGCATTTATTGCTTTAGAGAAATAAACGAAGTCTTTCAAATAACTGGCATATTTAAATTCAGTCCTTTAAATACACAGTCCCAAGGAACTTTACGCTTCCTATTTCTGCTTCACAGACTGCCCCTCCTGTGGACGGGAAAAAGGGAAGTCTACACACAGGTTTGCTCCCACACTGCAGCACAGCCTACCTGCCCGCCCAGTCTGAGTGATGCTATCATCAAAGCTGTTGCTGAAGACCCATAAGAGTTCCTTTAATTGGATTAAAATCAACTAGGCACCCACACAGAGATTTAGAGGTGCTGATAGGCCCCAGGTAGCAAATAAACTTAGAAAAACAAATTGTGGGGCTAGACACTTAGATAAGATCCAGTCTAAGGTTAAGAATTTAGGTGAGTGCAAATAAATAAAAGCCTAAATGTCAAATGCACTTACCAGTTTGCACGCCATTCTTTTCTTGGTCTTCATATCTTGGGCTAAGTACACCTTTCCGAAAGCTCCCCGAGGGATGAAATCAGAACCGATGTTCCTGTAAGTCAGCTTCCAAGGGATGAGGAGGACGTCGGAGTCTATCTGGTAGCGCCCGTTCTGGGGAGTGATTACCTAAGAAACATAAAAATGCAGGAAGGGGAGAATTTCAGCCAAGTTATCCTTTTTCTAAGACTCACAAAACAGAAGCTGGTGTGTTGTCTATTTATATTTTTGTTTGACTGTAGGCCAGACTAGTCCTAATCCTAGTATGTAACTCAGGCTGGCCTCCAAATCATAGCAATCCTCCTGCCTCAGCCTCCCAAGTGCTGGGACTACAGACATGCACCGGTACACCTGGCTAATTTTTACGTGGTGCCGGGAAATCAAATGCAGGCCCTTGCTGGTGCTAGGCAAGCACTCTAGCCACTGAGCTACACCCCCAGAAGAGGGTTATTTTAGAAGCATTCCTATAGATAGCATGTAAAATGAATGGCACTGTGTGTAATCCCTACACTGTACAGAAGCTATATTTAGAATCTGAGCAAGCCCGAGTAAGCATGTAACAGACACATTTCCCTGGCGGATCCGATCGTATTTCCAACTACTTATAATTGCCAAGAGAACTTTAAAATTTATCTGAGGGACATGACTATTGTAACCACAGACTGACAACAAGGGCTGCAACTGCGCCCCGACACCGGCGTGCTGCTGTTGAAACGTGCTAACCTGTTTGTCTACATTAACTGTGACTCACGCGTGATGCACACAGGGAGAGCGTGGAAATTAACCGAGGATCATGGAGGATCGTGGAAAACAATGTGAGATGCCAACGTGATGAGCGACAATGCTACACAAAATAAGGGCAGAACGACTTCTCACCGACTTACTTAAATTTATTGTGTGTCTAGTTATGTGTCCAGCATGGAGCTGGTGCCGAGGAGGCTGCCATGAACAAGCCCGGTGAGCCCTGCCCTCCGAGAGCTCAGGACCAGGGCTTTCACAAATGGGGGACTCCAACAAAATCAATCAATAAAATAATAAAAACAGTAACGTCAATTCAAAGAAAAAAGCAATAAAATGAACAAAAAACAAAGCTAGCCAGCTCAAACACAAATAAGTCAGTATTCTCGTAGCAACTTGGGCTCAGGACAGGTTTGCCCTGACTCAGCAAACTGGATACTTAAGATCTAGTAAAGAAAGTCTATCTCAACTTTTAAAGAGGAAAAATGAAAAAAGGAAATAATAACTAAAATTAATATAGAAGTCCATGGGACATGTGACCTGGAAAATACACCTAAAAAGATGCCTGAGCATTCTTTCAAAGAATGGTCTCAAAAGCCAGTTTTTCCTAAGCATAATTCACAGTATTACGGCGTCGGATTATAAATTCAGGAATCATGAAGTGCCCCAGGAACACTGAGCATCAAGGACAGAGCAAGGTGAAGGGGAGTGTGGAAAACCCCAGACCCACCCGGAGGACAGCGGGCACCGGACAGGCGGCAGCAGCTCCGATCCCCGCTCACGGCTGCCACACATCATCCCGGGAACCGTGGGGTTACTCATTCAGATCCCATTACTGCTTATTTTAGCAACACGTCTCACAAACACATACGTTTATTATTAGTCACAGAATGAAGCAGAGAATCACCCTAATACTTAGACAGGCAAAGTCACTAAACTTATCATCGAAATATTTACTGAGAGCCTTGAGAGCTCCTGCTGTGTGGGACCATGTGCAGGACCCGAGACCTACACGGTGTCACCCTGTTTGCAACGTGATCTCTCCTCCAGAGGTGACGCTTGCAGTCACCCCACGCCTCTCGGTGCAGCAACTGAGGATCCAGTGGCTGCAGGCAGACCCATCCTCAGGAGCACAGCTGCATTGGCTCCTTGTTATATTAACACCTCACTTCACCGTGCCCTTCTGGAAACCGGTTCAGGATTCAAATCTCTTCATGAGTTTTACTTCCATCCACACTAAGTTTGTTATAACTTAGTTTTACCCACTTATTCTGTCCATGAGGAAGGAGGACATTAAGAGCTGGTAACTGTAGGTCAGGACCGCACTTGGTGTTTTAATGCACTATCACACCGAAGTCTACAAGGGCCTGCTGGGCAAATTTTTTTACTTCTATTTCAAAGACGAGGAAACCAACTTCAAGAGGGAACTTGCTAGTCAGTACCAGAGAAAGGTTGGACTTGAACTCAGGTCAATCTATCTCTACCCATAGTTCTTTCTCTTTGTGTAAGAGCCTTTTGTGCTCCTGAGACTGTAATTAAGTAGGAAGCAAACGCAGCTATTAAAAGCCTTCATTTATGGAGCACACCTGAGCCTTTTCTGGGCATCCCTTCAGCTCTGACGTAGCTGCTCCCAACTCCTGAGGACCCTGCTCTGCATAGGCCCTGAGTTCTCCACAATCCTGACAACAGGCCCTGGCCTTCTTTCACGACATGCCAGAGCTGAGCAGTGCGCCAGTGTCACAGAGCTCCTGGGTCCTCCCCTCGCCCAGGCCCTCCTTTTCCAATGGGGACTTTTCTCGTCTGCTTTCTTAGAAGCCCCACCAATCTCTGCTGCTCTTCAACCCACCAAAGTTATCTTCAGATGCAGTCAAGAAAAGAGCCTACCCATTTCTTCGTCTAGAGCTCCGTTATTGCTGTGGAATAACAAGAGGCCCACAAGTGGCACTTGGAAAAATTCTTACCTGTTTCAGTAAGAACAAACTCAAGTGCCCTGTGCCACACAGTCATACGGGGTTGTGTTAACAGAGGTAGAGTGTCCCAGAAGAAAACCAAATTAGCTTTCTCCGTTGGTTACACAACAGACAGACCCTCATGCTCAAGATCTGGGGTGCATGACAGGTGGCCGGGCGGGAGCTCAGAGGGTGTGACCACTCAATAAAGGAAGTCACTGTCACACTACACAGTCAGACATGTATGTGAAAGGAGAGACCCCCTGCAGAGCCAGTAATTTTTTAACTACCAGAAGGACTCTTGCAGTAAGAGGAGTAAGACTCATATACAACCATCACAACAGCTTGCCTTTGTGCAATACCTGCTATACACAGGTAGTTACATAACTAAGCCTAAATTACAAATCAGCCTAGATTATAAGTAAGCTGGAGGACCCTCACCCAAAGCAATTCCTAGGTTAACCTCCTGAAGTTCCTTCCCTAGGTCTTGCTGGAGTTCTGGAATTTTAATAAATATTATTTTTAGAAAAATAGCACACACACAGACTGAAAGCTATACACACCTGCGCTTGGGGTTATTTTTATAATTCGTGGCTCTCCACACTGTCTAATTAAGTCTGTGGCATTGTATTTGTTGGCTGCCTGCACACATCACATATCTGTGTCTCTGGGCCTTTACACATACTGTCCCCTTCATCTGCAACACTCCCCACTTTGTCTGCCGGCTCTAACACAATGGCTAGACGTTGGATTAGGTACTAACTTTTCTTGAAAACCCAGGCTGAAAGTCTCTGTTCCCCTTACCCACACTCATGACTGTGTGAAGTGTCCTGCTAAGGCATTCCCAGAGCCACACTGGTACTGGGGTGTGGCATACTCTATTGTAATTGCCCGTCTACTAGTCTCCCGCCTGCACCAAACAGCAAGCTCACCGAGACACACACTTGGCAAAATATTCCACCTGGTACTTGGATCTACTACAAATGCCCCAGTTATGTCATGCAACAACATGAGTGGAACATGCAAATGTTTCCCATCCATGTGTGGGTCCACTCTGTAGACAGACTTTACCTTGGAACCAGTCAGTCTGTGGAGCAGGTAACGTTCTAATGCAGGGAGACAAAAACAGCCAAGAAAACCCAGAAGCCAAAAGTACTGAGGGATAAATAAGATGAGAAGATGAGGTCTGGACCACAGAATGGGACGAAAGTGACACTTAGGCAGGCTACAAGGGGTAAAGCGCAAGCCCCGTCTCTGTGAGCATCTTGTCTGGCACTGCATGTGATCAGAGATGACCAGGCCTATGCCTCGGCCTCACGGAGGAGGACAGAGCTGTGAAAGGTGCTGCCAGTCACAGGATCCAGTTGATCATTAGTGCAGCATCAACCCCGGTTCTCAGAGCCCCAGACCACCGGCCCACCGAGGTGACAGCTGCAGGCCTGGGGACAGTTACAGTCCCCATCTTATTCCTCTTATTCAGTTCTGGGTTTGTTGATGGGATTCAGTTTTCTAGCTTGTATTTTGTAATCGTGATCACTTTTAAAATACAAAATCTAAAGTGCTCAATCTCTCTGCTTCGATGGTGTATCCTACGGCTACATTTTCTTTCTGAAGCACATCTGTTCATTTATAGAACACAGGCTTCTTGGCAGGAAATGACAACATTGGGCTTTTACCCTCTGCTGATAAAATGTTTACTTCCTGTTAATACCTTAATTTTTGTCTTTTTTGCACTAGCCTCAAGAGGCTATGTCTTTGTATTTCTGGCAAATTTTCATCACTCTAATGTACAGGAGAATGGTCAGAGGTATCTAAGCCCGTGTATATTTACAAGCAAGAATAACTTATTTATTCTGAAAGCTTTTATTTAATAAACATGTAAAACATGAGTAAAATACATAAAAATGATGCTTATCATTATGCACATAGAATTATTTCGAACCAGGGTGCTGCAACTTTAGAAAATCAGGTATTGTTCCTAACACAAAATATCATTTCCTAAAAGGAAGTAATATTCTGAAGGCAAATTACTCAGTTGACTTTTTTTGAGAAAGAGGGTCTCACTCAGTAGTCCAGGCTGACCTCAAACTCAGAAACATCTTCCAGCTTTAGCCTTCTGGGTACTGAAATTACAGGAATGTGCCAAGACACGCAGCTTATGTGGTCCTTGGGATTTGAACCGAGGACCTTACTGTTGTTGGAAGTATTCTAACCCCTGAGCTAGACCCACAGCCTTCAGTTAACTCTTAAACGCAGCTCGGTAGACGCAAACCAAAAGAAGTCACCCAACAATGCAAAACGTAATTTTGCTCCATAGTGAGCAGAATACAACTGGCTTCCAACAAAACAGTCACTACCTAATTAGTCTAAATTGCTGTGTTGTTTTTCATTAAGTGAATGTCACAGGCAAAAGATAATAATAACAGCAATAATAGTAATTAAGTACTTTGTCCAGACTCTTCTCAATTGCACTGACTTTCCCCCTACACTGGCCATTTTGCTGTTTGGATGCACTGAAGGAACGAGAGTCACTTTCATCAATAAGCACGTTTTTCAAGTTACCACCTACTCTTTGAAAACTGTTTTTTTTTTTTTTTTAAATTAGATCACCTTTTAGCCAGTGCCCACATTCACCTCTGACATACTAAAAGCCTGACAGAAGGTCAGGTATACCTAATGTATCACCTGGTCAACTATCGTGGCAACAAAGTGTTGTCACAATATTTTGAATTATCTGCATACTTGAGATGACTACACTGGTACGTCATTTGTCATCCATGATGGGCCAATTAAAGAGAGTGAATCTATGGATAGCTACTTACTGGCTACCAACCACATTTCTGCAAGAACTGAATTTAGCAAATATTCATGTTACAACTTTTCGTGATGTGAGGAGAAGGAAATGTTCAGCCTTCAAAAATACTAACAAAGAACTTCTCATTAAGCCTTTCTCTTCTGTGCTAATAAAGAATGAGCTCATTAATTTAAATATTTTCTTAGGGGTTGAGGGCACAGCTCAATGGTACAGTGCTTGACACTAGGACGTGCTAAGGCAAATAAAATAAAAACCAAACAAATAAAAAACCCACACTCTTATAGAACTATAATTGTCTTACAGCCAGACTCTTTAAATAGAACTTTTCTTGAGGACTGTTTTCCCCCCATTTTTAACATAGGAGGGAATCATACCTATAGTCACATTTTCAAAAATTATATATGGCAGCCAATCTAAACCAACTATGTTGCTCTGTATTAAATGAAGTCACACTAGTAAAACTGAATGCATCACACTCAACTGATCAGGAGAAAAAACATACCATATTTAATAAAATTCCAGATTCTTGTGGTCGGTGTCCATAGAAATGCTTTGAGGCATTGGATATATGGTTTGCAAAAGCAAGCAAGTCCTCCACGGTTCCATATCTGACGGATGACATCCACGGCATTTCTTGACCACTAAGCAGGAGAGCCTCTGGGTGCTCTGTGTGTTGGTTCTGATTACTGCTTTGACACATGGTCATTAGACTGGGCTCATAAACCGCTGGCTCCTCGCTTGTGTAAAGATTCTCCATGATGTCTATGACATCTGACACGTTTAAATGTTTAATTAACAAATCAATTTCTTCTTTATTGTCACTTCCGGTGCTCATGTACTCCATTACTGTGGTGCTTTCTCGAGTCTACGGAAGGAAACACAGACAGTTAATTCTCTTCGTCTTTGCAGTGGTATTACATTGTCATGGAGCAAGGGAGACCAGTGGAGAACTGACACAGAAGGACTGGGAGTAGGCTTCTCTCTTCCTTTGCTTATGAAAGCAAGGGCTCCTGTGAACCCAAGTGGACAGATAATGCCAGGCTGTGAGGGACCCTGGATAATCTTCAGCCCAGCTTACTCTGCAGGGGGAAACCTGAGATCTGCTCAGCTTACTGGCCACTCACTGTGGCATCAGCTCCAGCTACTACTGAAAACAGACTTTCACTAAATATAAACACAAGTCAAGAGCAGCTAAGGAATCTCTGAAGACCTCAGGCTCCTGGCTTTTTCTAAGTTTCCAACCTTGCACAACCCAGGTGTTCCCAGAAGCAGCATCCCCCAGTTGACTTTTGAAAACTAGACTAAATTCAGAAGCCAACTTGACAAATAAAATTGAGACTCTCAGCGCCTGAGCATATAAATGAATTTTAATCTAAGCAATATTGACAATGTTAAGCAAAGTTTCAGGAATCGTTGCAATGCAGATGAATTAAACAGCTCCCTGAAGGGGGCCAGCCTTGGATCCTAGCTCTAGGAGGGGTGAGTGTGAAGGAGGAGAAATCTCCTTTGACCTGTGACTCAGCTGCCTCTAGCTGAGACAAGAATTCTTTAATAGCACAAACTAAACATCTCAAAAGTCCCAGAAGTTTATTTTAATATCCAGATCACTGACTCTCTAGAAGCTATGGCAGCAGAAAGAGGCCAACAAAGTCTATTCTATCCCAAGCAAGCCCCAGATTAAGATCAACTGGTATCAGCCAACATGGCATTTTTGTTCTTTTAGTTCTTCTACTAAATCAGGTGTCCACACTTTGAGAGCTGTAGGTGAGAGAAATAAAATATAATAAAGGGTAAAACAAGGGGGAAGACATGAAGCTGTTCTTCTGGATCTCAACTGCATGCCAAAGGAAAAAAGATAAAAGAATCTGTAGAACTAAGACAAGTTCAAAAACATGATTCCGGACTCCTGAAGGCATGGCCTCTCTCTGATCTTAAAAGCAGGAGCGAGGCCGGGGCTGCAACTCAGTGGTACAGGGTTTCCCTACCATGCTGGAGGTCCTACATCTGACCCCCAGCAGTGCCCAAAGTAAAAGCACAAAAAATTAACACACAGGACACTGCCAAAGCCACACGCCATCATCAAACTTAACTAGAGTTTCATTTCAGAGCTTCAGGAAATGTTCCAGGTCAAGGCCACCAGCACACAAGGCCCAACAGCCTTCCTAAAGTACATTTCTCTGGCCCAAAAAAACCACACAATTTAGTATCATCTACTTCCGAGTCATTTTCTGACATGCACCTTGTGTCTGAAAAACAATGTAGCATCCATCCAGCAGTCTAATATTGCTCAAGAATCAGAATGCCTGGGGACAAATCCAGCCACCATCTCTTTACTGTACGCATGATGTTGGACAAGTACCTTCATTTCTCCATCCTCTGACTTCCTCCACCTGTGAAACAGAATACCAGCCCCTCCTGAGGTGGCTGCGGAGGTGAAGCAAGTGCATGTGCCCAAGTTGCTCAGTCAGCGCCTAGTGCACCATAAGTCAACTGTGTCACCTGTAGCTGTTTTGTGCACATGAAAGAAATCCTGAGTCAGAGCCTGCCTCTACAGATAACAGCATCAACTTCCTTTCTTATCTGCAAAGGGATGTGGCTACCTGCTCCCCAGGCTCACTCACAGTATGCTTTTAAAGATCATGTCTCCGTAAGAGGCAAAGGGGGGAAAAAGGGCAGAAACCTACGATCTGATGGCTGTTATCAACCACACTCAAAAGGATGAGGCAGCTCCCTCACACAGAGCTGGTGCATCTTCAGGAGAGACTGATTCAACTTCTTGGTATCTATGGAGTTATGAAGGGAACGTTGGTTAAAGGAAAAACATCATCTTCAGTCTTACCGAACCATTTGGTTGCAGTTTCTGTTTGGAATTACCAGAAAAACAGAAGTTAAAAGTCTAATTTAGGGCCTCACTGGCTACTAAGCTCTGAGGCTCCTTATGTGACTTATCTATTTGATGATCAGACAGCAAATAAATTTCCCAGTACGAAGAGGACTCAAAGAGAGGGGGGAAACATGTCAATAGATTTGAAAGTCTTTGGTTTTAAAACCTGCAGAAAGCCTCCAGCACTTAAGTTACACACACTTCTAACTGCAAGATGTAGAAAAGGCAGAAAAGGACAGGAGAGCTGGCGGAGGGCTTGACACTGAATCTTTCAAGGCTTGCATAATTCCTTAGCAACTCAGGGCTCCTGTCACACAAATCTGGGCTCCCGGCAGCCCTGATGACCAGCCAGCCGGCTAAAGCCTCTTGCAAAAAAAGTGTCAACACTTTCCTGCCTTATAACTAAGCAAACAGTAAGCTGAGTTTTCTGGATAGGTAGGAAATGGGAAGATATTCTAGTTTAGCAGAGAAGACTTCTGGTTGATGACTGCCCTCGACAGTTTACAACAACAACAAAATCCTCCTAAAATCCACACTTCTTAACACAAAAGAAAACGGTCCCTGCTTTAGAAACAGAGATGTGCAAATACAAACTGCACACTTTGAATTATTTCAGAAAGCAGCAGCAGAATCAACTGATAATACTACTCCTCAGGGACATAAAACTCGAGTGCCTCCTTATGAGTGTGAAGGAAAATGGCCAGGATTATTAGCGCGAGCTTCTGCCTTTGAAAACGTAGCTCTATGCTAGGTTACTTCCCATTTAAAAGATTTTTCTGCCAACACAGCACACTGCCCTAGGGGCATGTCCCATGGCACTGTTCTGAAGACAACCCAAAATAATGCATTCTGGCTCTACAGAGGCAACGCCACTCTGCTATAAAATTTCCAGATACCCCAACGACTCTATCTTCCACACGGGACAAAGTCCTTTAAGGGCGATCTGCCAGAATTTACGGCTCACACATAACCCCAATCCTTCCCAGAGGGCTCAACACACCAGCAGAAACCGGAATACACTCTGGCAAATGCGACTCAGGCCACTAGTATGTAAAGTAACTGCATTAGCGTCCCCCCCACCCCACCCCCGCAACCTTTTTTTTTTTTTTCTTAATCAAAAGCAGCTTTTTATTCTGGACCAAAATACGTACTCCAACCACTTGCCTGTTGCCCTAACCCCTTCCACCCGGTCTGTGAAGCCAAGGGAGGGCTCCCAGCAAATTATAAGCACACCCATCACTCGGGAGGGTGGCAGGTGCACTCACCGGGTCTCAGCAAGGAGGGTACAGCCCTGCAGGCTGCGTCCCCGGCAGGAAGGCGCGGGCGCGGCGGGTCGCTGCTTTGCCAAGCGCGGCCCGGACGGCACTGCCAGGCCGCTGAGCCGGGGGAGGAGGCGGAGGCGGAGGAAGGGGGCGGAGTCGCGAGTCCACCCTCGTGAGACCCTCGAGCAAGGTGCTTTCCAGCCGCGCCTGCCGCGGCGGGCGGGCGGTGGCCGGCGCCCAGGGCTCCAGCGCAGGTGCGCGCGGCAGGCCCCCTTCCCGCTGCCCTCGCCCTTTCCGTGTGGAGGTCAGCCCCTCGGCTGCAGCGCCTTCCACTTCCGAGTGGGAACCCCGGCGCCACCCAGGAGCGACGCGGCCCGAAATACCCCCGACGCCCCCGACTCCCGCGTCACCTGCGGTGTCCGCCCGCGCGCGCAGGCCGCGGGCCCCCGACAGCGCGGGACGCAGCCGGGTGCCGGCCCTCGGGAGCCAGGCTCGCCAGGTCACGGCGGCGCGGCGGCGGGCCCGGAGCGTGGCTCGCCGTGCCGACCCGAGCGGAGGAGTGCGCAGCCGGCCGCGCGCGCCGGCCCCTGACTCACGGCGTCTGAGACAGCCCAGGGGCGGCGCAGAGCACGCCGGCCGCCGCCCCCCGCCTTTTCCATTTCCCCTTTCTCTCCGTAAACAGAAAGAGACTGCCCGGTAGCAGGGGAAGCCGGAGCCCCGCGCGGGGAAATTCCGTCCCTCCACCCCCCTGCCGACCGGCCTCGGGGCCCGGGGCGGAGCTGGGGGCGGGGCCGGGGCGGGGCCGGGGCGGGGCCAGCGCGCCGCGCCGCGCCGGAGGGGCGAGGGCCGGGAGCCGGATTCCCGCGCGGCTCGGATGATCCGGGGGTGGGGGGGCGGGGGCCGGTGCCTTGCAGCGACTAGGGTCCTGGGCCCTCTGCTGCATGCGCAGCCCGTGGAGGGTCGGGGACACTGATGCGTGTTCTCCTGGACCTGCGGGCAGAGGCCGTCCTAATAGTTAGAAAGGGCGACCCTGCCTTCTACCACTCCCGGAGAAAGATGTGCTGCGCCCCCGGCCTGGGATCGTGTCTCCAGGGGACTCGGCGCTGCCGGTTCCCCCTGCGGCGCTGCAGGGCTTCGGGCTGCTCTAACCCGCGTCTGTGTACGAACGCGCGGAGCGGCCAGCCAGACTCACCCACGGTCACGTTTGCGGCTGTGACCCGCGGTCCGCGCTCAGGCGTTCCGGTTTAGGATCCGGGAGAGACTGTCGCAGGGTGGACCGGGACCCGGGATCAGGCAGCCGGGAGAGGCCCGTTGTTCTGTGAACAATCTGTTTTTGTTCTTTACGGACTTTATTGGAAGAGGCCAAGACGATGTCGCCCTCACTTTTAGTCCCAGCTGGTAACCTAGGGTTTTACGTGGAAAGCGCTGCGTCTGGTGCAGTCCGAAGACAGTTCTAGGGAAAAAGCACTTCCCCCCAAGAAATCCACTCCGCCGGGCATTCCCTGATACCTGTGCCCTTGCCACGCGCCCTGCCCTTCCTCTTCCCGCAAAGGTCCCCAGTTACTATCTCGCCTAGGGGTCCGGCGTCCTGCCAAACGTCCCGGAGCAGGAGAGGTAGGAGACGCCCTCTGCGTCCTACCCACAGGGACACTGGGAATCTCACGCGCTCCTCCACAGTTTCAAACTGCGTGGCAACCGCCCTGAAGCTCTCCGGGGACCCCTGTTACGGAAAATGAAACGCTCTTCCGACCCAAGAGGTCCGAAGAGACCTGCCGGCGGACTTACACTAGCTGAGGAAGCACAGCCTCGGTGTAGGATCATGCACAAGCGAGCCCAAATAGCCCCTGAAATGGCGAGCCTCGAGTGCCCGATCGCAAGTTATTTCAGGCTCTAGCTCGAGGTGAGCGCTGCGGTACGGGTGCAGGGCGCATTTGCCGCTCTCTCGGCCTGCCCGGGGGAGGGGGCGGGGGTGAGGGTGCGTGGACCCCGAGGGGACCTTTCTTGAGGGACCTGCAGGGCAACCCAGCCGCACTAGCCAGGCGGAGACAATGGGCGCAGCCCTTCTGGTCGGGACGCCCTCTCGGAGCACCTGGACTGAGGTTATCCTGTGTTGTCAGAGACCGAAGTGTCCATACCCTTTAGGTTTTTTTCCGCTGGGAATTAGGTTAACTCAGATTGCTGCCTGTAATTGTAACGTGAGAGAGAGAAGTCTCTCCCGCATTAGGCAACTAGGGATGATCTTTATAAGCACTTTAAAAATAGAAACATGGAGCCACTCCCCTCCCCGCCCCCCTTAAATGAACTCATTAAAGCCACACCCTAATATTCTGGGAACTAACTGCTAGCCTTACTTCCTACACCGTGAGCTCCCAAATATGGCTGCGTGTTAAGGAGTTGGTGCGATGACCAGTCTCGCAGAATTCTCTCTGGCTGCTCCTGACTTATGCAAGAGCAAATTTCATATGTTAGAGTGAATTCGGATATTTTACTTTAGAATATTTTTAAAGTCCATCTAAAGGATTGAATTTGGCTACTCGAACACACTGAAGGAAGAGCCGAACTGAAAAAGGCCACATTTGTTTGCAGACTTGCTACACCTCTCTTGGGTCTTTTTTTGTTTTTCCCCTCACAATGATGGAAGCCATCCTGACCTTTTTTAGTTGCATGCTAGTAGCAGGAGTTTTAAACGTGTCACTGAGAAGCCACCTGAACCAGCGTTTGCACACCCATGGGGGGCAGTTATTGCAAACATCACTTTAGTTTACAAAACAGCTCTCTCCAAGCTGTTTGCAGCCAACAAAATGCACTTGCCAGCGGTGTTGCAACAGCCTGCAGTTTACCCAACTCAGGTTCGAACAGTGATGGTTTGTTGAGTGTGCTTTGGAAATCCAAGTTAATTTACTCTTGCAAAAAAAAAAAATGTTAACAATGAGGAATATGCTTGGTCAGACCACTAAACAATGTAATCACAAATGTGGCTATATATTAAGAAATACTTTTGTCCAAGTCTTTTTTATGTTTGCTAAATGTGGAATTTTAGGAGCAAAATGAACTAGAATTGGGAGGTGGCTATATGTGGATTAGTAAAACTTAAGGTTCAGTGTTGCTCCTTTTAAAATTATGTCAGTAAAACACAAAGTACCAAAGGAAGATAAATACATATTGGATTTGAATAAAGCTTTAAAGAAGATATTTTAAGGTAAGAAGAACGTAAGCCTGATTTCATGAGTATCATGAATAATAGAATTTTTCTATTCAATTTTATGTTGAAACAGCTTCATATATATATATGAGAGAGAGAGAGAGAGAGAGAGAGAGAGAGAGAGAGAGAGATTGGAGCCTGAGATCCCACCTTTGGAGAAGAGGTGAGTACCTCTAATCCTCTAATGCATTCATGGATTATCAGTGTGAGGGCTGTACCCTCATCTCCAGCCCCGTATGCTTCCAGTCCTCCTAAGACTATGGAAAAGAACACAGCCAAGGAGGTAAGGGCAGTCATTTCAGTCCTGTGTTTCCTTCTGCCTAGAACAGTTACTATCCTCACCAACTCTCACCAGCACTGTGCAAAAGGGGAAGAGCGAAACACCAAGGAAATAGAGTTCCAGGCAGAGATGGGGTCTTACAGGACAGAAGGGGAGAGAAGTTCCTTGCCTTAGTTACTTTTTGTTGCTGTGACTAAATACCTGACATACACAAATTAGGGGAGAAAAGGTTGATTTTAGCTCACAGTTTCAGAAGGTCACAGTCCACTCAGAGGCGGCTGGCAACAGTGGACATAGCAGAGACAGAGGTGGAAGCAGCTCCTCACGACATCACAAACCGGAAGCCAAGTCGTATCAAGTCCAGTCTGGTACCAGAGGAAGGTAGCAGCATAGATATACACTTCCAGTGATCCACTCCTTCTGGGTCCAGCCTCCGTGTCGCACCCTTTCAGGTGTGGTAGATGTGGTAAGCCCCCACTACACACCTGTAATCCAATCTACACGCCTGAAATCCACCCCTCCAGACCAGGCCCCAATCTCCCAAGAGTACATGGTTCCATAGACAATCCATAACATCCAAATACATTAGACTTTTGGGGGACATTCCGGATCCAAATCACAATCTTCCTAAACGCACTGAGCTACAGCTATTGTTTGTATGTGAAGACTATGTGTAAACTGGGCCTGTGTATGAATTAAGACCATCTGTTTTTATGTGCAGAAAGCTAAAATCTAGGTTCCTCAAAGTGTCTAAGTCACCCTTTCTAAGCGCTGTACTTTTTAATTTTATTTGCTTAGTGTGGTGATCTGCCCAAATTTGAGCCCCTTGAGCTACACTTTGAAAACAGAAACGGTAGCCCTGGGCTTCTCTGTCCGCCTCCCAAATGGAACTCCTCATGCAACATTTCTTAATTGTGGCCTTCCATGTCCACACAGCTCAGGACTGTTCCCAGGAACTGTAAAAGGCTTTATACTTGGAACCATCTAGTACCTTTCATGTTTCATACTTTGGGAGAGGGAGTAAGGCTTGGTAGTGATCCTTTTGCTGGGCCCCCTTTCCTCCCAAATTGCTTAGAGCCAAACCCTAAGGTAGGTAGGTTTGTAAAGATTACCTATGTGCAATCTTGCTTGTCTCCTGCCTCTAATTTACCTACTGAACCCAGTCACCTCTGTCTCCATTACTACACGGTGCCTGAAAATGCTATATCGACAGGGCATTGCCTAGGATGTGAAGGGATTACTGCCAACACATTGCTTGAGCTGGGGAAAGAAGTAGATAAACTGGATCTTCCCTGTGTACACACAAGTGTGAGTGCATCAGTAAGGAAAAAGCTAGAATATGCTACCATTCATAAATAATGAATTATCAAGCATCTTTAGAAATGGTATTCTCCATAGATGTGTTAAGAAATTGTTTGAGATTTCAACAGATTGAAACAGTATGGCAGATTTATCTTCATATGATACTTTGTTTTGCATCAAGTGATTTGTCCTTTTTTCTAAGCCTATTTTGTACTGTTATAATAAAATATTTGGGGCTCAGGAATTTATAAAGAACAGAAATTTATTTTCTCACAGTTCCACAAGCTGAGAAGTCCAAGTTCAAGGTGCCAGCAGGTTAGGTTGCCTGATGAGGGCCTATTCTCTCCTTCCAAAGAAGTACCTCATTGCTGAGTTTTCACATGGTGGCAGGCAGAAGGGCAGACAAGCCCAAGGTTGCGTGATGCATGCCTGCTCTCTTTCTTTCTTTTTTCTTTCTTTCTTTCTTTCTTTCTTTCTTTCTTTCTTTCTTTCTTTCTTTCTTTTTCTTTCTTTCTTTCTTTCTTTCCTTCTTTCCTTCTTATGGGATATTTCCTCATTTGACCCCAGAGACACCTTGGGAAGGCTGCTGGGGTGTCCTCCTCCTGGTGCAGTTCAAAAGCCTTCAATCACTGGAATTCTATCAATACCCCAAACCCAACATAGTCTAAAAGCCAACTGCCTGAGATCAGAGGAAGGAATAGAACAAGAGACCTCACCTGTCTGGCAACATCCAGTGTTGCCTGAGGTTCTGTCCTGCTGGGATGATGGCTAGACTGGGAGCCAATAGGAGACCCTGTGCCTCCTTTCCAGGGACAACTGGAGCTGCAGACCAAGTGTCCTTTAACGCTGAGGATAGTAAGCCCCTCAGTGTCCTGTCTTTGTAATGGGAATTGAACTCGGGACTCTTGAAGCGAGCTACATCCCCACTCTGCTCTCCCTCTCTCTCTCTTCTCTCTCTCTCTTAATTGTGAGTCAGGGTCTCATTAGGTTTCCTCGTTGGGATTCAGCTTGTTGAACTTGCACTCCCCCTGCTTCAGCATCCCAGAGTGCTGGAATTATAGGCCTGCCCCTGCCCCACATGACACTTCTTTTATAAGGGTCTTGATCCTATTCACAGGGTTTGATTACTTCTGAAAGTTTCCACCTTTTAATACTAACACAACGGCAAGTACTTGAATTTTAAAGGGGAAATAATCGAACCATAGCAGTCATGTTACAGTACTAAATACGGTTGTCAACAGATTCAACCTCTTTTGTATGGATAGAAGCAGATTTCTTCTTGATGTATGGATTAAGGTTTGTCAGAACTTTGTTTTCTTAGAATGGACAAGACGCTCTGATTGATTGACTTCATAGTAATGAAGCATCTTTATAGACTCTGACTACATTAAAATAATCTTTGTAGAGCTTTTTCCTGAGCACTTACTATGTCCTTAGCACTCTGCTAGGCCCCTTGGATGGATTTTTCTCCTTTGATTCTTGAAACAGTCCTCAAAGGATGTGCCATTCTCTCCAGTGACGTAAGTATAAAGTGTTCAAAGAAACCAGATTACAGTTTCTGTCTTCCTGACCTTATACCCAATTAAGCAACACCCTCCAGGCACGTGGTAGGCCTCCCCGGCAAAGGTAACTCTGTGCATAGCTGGTATGTGTCATACCCATTGGAAAAAGACAGGGCTGCCCTAGGCCCATTGTGAAATGCTTCAGTTGTTTTCCAAGTCCTGTGTCTCCTCTGAGGTTGACTTTTCTACATAGACTAGCCTCTGGGGCCATTCCTCAAGATGCCAGTGAATCTCAGGCTGTTACCAAGTCTTCCATTTGAATCATGAGAGATGCCGCTCAGAAGGGATTTCAGCTGCCTCCTCAGGGTGGAGATGTGAGGGAGGACTGAGCCCAGGCAACCTCAGCAGCAGATCACCACTTCTGCTTGTCCTTAAGGCAGGCTTGCTTCAGTTTCTCAGAGCCTGCAGGAACCTGAAGGACTTCTTATCTTTTTTGCCCACCCAAGACTCTGAGGGAGCTCTTTGTGTTGAGGGTGGGGTTGTGAGAAGGGGATGTTTCAGGAACTTGCTCCAGTGCGAAGCCTTGGTACTGCTGGCCAACACTGTCCTCACCCTTGAGACTCCTATGTGGTGTGCCATATCAGCTCTGTGAGCCAGTGCTAAAATTTTTCAGGACCTGTCAGAGGTAGTTATTAAATATGGCCATTATTTTTAAAATAAAATTTTATAAAATTACAGCTAAATAATGTCTATTAAAGATCAAAGTAATAAACATTAAGTAGTACCTCATGATTATTGAGTTATCTTTCACAATTACTTAGGACTATTCTGTCTGCTACACCTGGTTGGTGGAACTGCTTCATATGATGCATTTCTGTACAGCACATTCTAACACTGCATGCAATGTCCTTGTGCTCCTGGAAACACACCCTGTTGGAGGTATTCACACCACAGAAAGCAGCAAGTGTGATAAGTCAGTGTGCAGGGTTTTCAGGGCTTCACTGTTACACATTTAGCAGCACACTGCTGCTGTGGGCATTGCTTCTTGGACACGTTTTGCCATGTTTTAAATTATGAGTAAGTTTAATTTTATATCATACCCTCCCTGTTCTCATATTTAATAACACATTAACTCTTGGACCATGAAGGATGATCTTGGACCTCAACATGTTCAGTTGAAACATTACTCTGGTTTCCTCCCTGTGCCTATAACAGATCCAAGGGGAGAGAGCTGTCAGTTGCCATTCGGCCACTCTGGCAGCAGACCGCCCCTTTAGGTGGCCCTGAGTGGGCAGGGAGTGTGTCTACCAGGACAGTGCAAAGGACATTTTCATTCATGGTGCTAACTCCGTGCTGACATTAGCTTGATTTTAGGATCACTGCTTTCCATTTGCCACTTGAGAGTCACCTGGGAAACCCTCATTCAGTAGATATAGGCTTGGGCCCCTGAAATCCAAATTTCAGAAAGTGTGATGGGAATATTAATGGAAAATATGAGCCAAGCACAAAACACTACTCCATTATTTTCTGATCATGTGACCATGGATAAGTCACTTAAACTCATTGAACGTTGGTTTCTTGTATAAGGTGAAAAGAGAAAACCATCTTGTTTTAATTTTACTTTGATAATATCAAATGTATTAACAACCTTCAGTTCTGACAACAGGTGACAAATGAAATCAGTTATGTACATAGTGACATTGCATTAAACTACTTTTGAAAACAACACATTAATTTACAGGTTAATTATCATTAATACAATAGCCCTGAAAGTTGCTGAAAATTAGGTCCATTTTATATTGGACGTATCTGAAATTTAGGTGACTGAGGCAATACAGAGCCAACATTCTGATCTATGTTTATTGCTTTTAAAGTTATCTGTGATAAGAGCCTGGAAGGAAAGTGAAGGAAGTGTAGAGAGGTTTTTCACCTCACTGAGGTCATAGAGGACCTTTCTCTGAATGTGACCCTCACATAAAGATAGCACTGTAGGTGACGGCAACCAGGTATAAGTCAAAGGTCACTGTAGATGTCTCGCTCTTTGTCACTTCCTTCAATGCTACAGCTATTAGTTGATGTGCATAGATTCTCAAAGTAAGCAAAGTACTTAGAGGTGATCTAATCTAGTACCTTCACTTTTCTGAAGGGTGTGACTGAGGTCAAGGTGTGGCTAGTTAGAATCCCACTACTAGGAAATGCTAGAACCATTCCTGAAGGTCAGCTTTGTGGATCCAGGTTTAATTTCCACCATGTCAATAAAATGACTATACCAATTCCATCTATTTCTGCAACAACATGTAGTTCTATTCAGAGACAGTGCTAGAAAGAAATGTGGCTCTATGTATTTCTCATAATTATTCCAAAATCAAATATGATCAATTTCATAGTGTTTGTATCTTTTTTCCCAGTTGAAAAGTCTGGAGTAACAAAAGAACATGGTTTTTAGTGTTACATTCAGGTACCAACTATTATTTTCCTTTTATTAGCAGCATGATTTTGGAGAAGCTATTTAATCCCTCTGATTTAGGTTTCAAGGATTTAGTTTTCTTGCTTACAAAACTAGGATAACTTAGTAATTGTATTTATTATTGTTTTATTGTAGAAAAAAGTGGGGAGATTATAGTTTTAAAAAAAGAATGAAAAGTTTACCATTTTCAATGCAGGGGAGCCAGGTTTAGTAGTGCTTGGTGATGGTTGGACTTTCCTACTAATGAAACAGGGTCCTAGTTAGTAACAGAAACTCTGCATCTGTGCATGGAGAAACTGGGGTAAGCGATTCAGCAGGCTGGAGATTGATCAGTGTGGTTTTCTTTCCAAGATACAGAACCTTCCGGTTTCCTTTTAGTGCCTCTTATTACACTCGCTTTATTGCATCATAAGTTTTGTGGTGGTGGTTTCATTTTTACCATGTCAGCTGGTTTATCCCACAGCAAATCTCCCTCAAGTTCTTGGAAAAATATCTGAGCTTGATAAGTAGCAGGACATTCTTAAGGAAATACCCAACTAAGAAATTCGAATGTTTGACATAGCTTGCAGTGGATTTAGGAAGGTCTTAAAGGTCTCTTTAGAAAGGTCAATTTCAAGACCGATTTTTATTTCTCAGGGACTCTATGGAGTGCCACTTTTAAAAACATGAGACAGGTAAGAACAGTCCTAGTTTTAAAAGACTGAGACTGCCTTTGAGCTCCTCAGGCAGGCTTTTATTTTTCTAACCCTGCTGAAATGCTACACATCCAGCAGAAGTGGCTGGACCCAGGGAGAAATGAAAGTGGATGCTGCTCGTTAGATGTTGGTCCCCATCTAACTAAAGGACACATTCCTCTGACTTACAGGGGAAGACTGACCCACTACACCTTGGGAGCAGTAGGACTTTCTATGGGAACTATGTTTTTTGTGCTTTATCACACTAAAGATGTGGTAAAATTTGCAGATTCCCAAATCTCATCCCTGAAGCTCCCCACATGCTTATAAAAGAATTAGATCTCTGGATCAACCAGGTCTCCCCAAAACAGAAAGAAGACTTCATTTGAAATATATAAAATCAAACTATAAAAAAATACTGGTGTCACATTCCAGGGCATGACATTAAGTCTAATTGATCTTTCATGTTCCCTGACCAGCAGTGATTGCTTAGAAATAAAAAATCCCAAGGAAACAAAAAGTTGTAGAGGTATTGGTTAACAAAATTAGAAGGAGTTTCTATGATTTGAGACATGCCCAGTAGCCCTCTGTGTGTTCTAAAACATGTGGATTATACTTTCTTTAAAGATTGGGACTTTAAAGTTACTACTCAACCTCAACTTTCTATCCTTTTGACCCTGGTAAGTTGTTTAATTTCTGTATACTTTATTTTCTCACCCATAAAACAAGACATATTAATTTATTTTATATTATAATTTAAAAAATTTAACAATGTTTTATAATAAACTTATTATTTCATCAACTATAAAGTGAACTCTTTTGTCATGCCCTAAACTTTCTAAAATCAATGCCTCAGCATCAGTAATAGAAAAAGTGTTGTGTCTGGTTTGTTGGAGTCATTGTTTTTATACTAGGGATTAAGCCTGGTGCGGTCTCACTGAGCCACATCCTCACCTGATATTGATATTTTTTTATTTTTGAGACAGGATTTCACTAAGTCCCTATGTTGCCCAGGCTGTTGCGGTCTTCCTACTTCATCCCGGAGTGCTGCGGTTACAGGACTGTACCACTGGGCCAAGGTAGCACTGTGCCTTAATCGGTAGTATTTTCTCAGTGGTACTAAAAATAATGTAGTGTCTTATAATGATGTCTTGGTCTACATGCATTATAATATCGATGTTAGGGTTTTGTGGAGTTAACTGTGCCAAGAAACACAATGCTCATAGCCATTACTGATTAATATTAATCACATGGTAAAGACAATCTCTTTTATTCTGATATGTGCATGGATTATAAATGAACTAATTTCTCCTTTATTTGGATATTTAGATTGTTACAATCTTTCTAGTATAATGCATAGCATTGAATATCCTGATATGTAAAATTTACCTATGTCTCATATTAGGATAAGTGAAATTACCGAGTCCAAAATCATGTACATAATTAATGAGTGAACTTTGGTGATTAGGAAGTTAGTCAAATTTACATTAGAAACACTACTTAGTCTGATCTTAAGTTTGCTCAATATTCCTGTAAATAAAATGTAGATAGTATTCACAGGCATAATATGTTAAAGACATACAGTAACAGCTCAGACTAAATTTTAAAGAAAAGACATTAAGAGAGTTAGTTAGGAGCACTGTGGGTTTTCATGCCAGCACTCAAGGAGAACTCACTGGGCAGTGGGAAATCACCTGTTTGCAACAGTGCCTCTGTGTGGCCTTGATGAACATAGCAGCAGAAGAAAACACATCAGGTTTACCAATTCTTTCTTGGTGCGTTTTTTCTTTTTTTCTTTTTTTCTTTTCTTTTCTTTTCTTTTTTTTTGTTTGCTTGTTTTTTATCAGGTCTATTTGGATAGCAGAAGTTCATGCTGAGAGTTCAATAATCTAAGACAGATAAGACTAAGGATAGAAATAACAGGTCTGGCCAATTTGTATACAACAGGCCAAATGATTGCTTTAAAAAGCCAAAGATGATAACATGTGGAGCATATAGTAATATAGATAATACTAGAGTTCTCTCTGATCTGTGATTCTGCTTTCCATATTTTCGTTACTTGTGTCAACCTCAGTCTGCCAATAGTAAATGGAAAATTCCAGAACCAACAATTCATGTATCTTACTTTGCACAACACTCTGAGTTAACGTGATGCTATCTTGCAGCAACCTGTTGTGTCTGCTCAGGATGTGAAGTCACCCTTTTGCCCAGTGTATATGGCTGTATACATTACCCGTCCATTAGTCATGTAGTAGCTGTGTCTCAGTGCTGCGCACAGTAACCTGTAACCTGTGAGTGTGTCTGTGTTTTACTGAGGATAGAGCTCAGGGCCTTCACATGGAGCCATGGCTCACTTTTTATTTTTGATTTTGAGACAGGGTCTTGCTAAGTCACTAAACTGCCTTAGGCCTTTGCCTCCCAGAGTACTTAGATCTCAGGCCTCAGGTGCTCATACACCTCAATAACGGCCCCAAAGCACAAACTTAGTGGTGCTGGCAACTCAGATAAGGGGGAGAGAAGCCATAACGTGCCTCCTTTAAGCGCTAATGGGAAAGCTCATCACAGGTTTGCATGTGTAAAGAGTTCTATGCGATGGCCATTTCAAGCACCCAGTGAAGGTCACATTCTCCATGATGGGGGTAAAGGGCACTACTGCATGTGAAGTCTGTTTCTCTGTGGGTAACTGGGAAGTAACTCAACAGAGTGCATGGTAAAATGGTGTATTACCATTTTATAAAAGGACATATTTCCATTGTTCAATGATGGATGCTGTATAAAAGAACTAATGAACAAATGTATAATAACTTCTATGGAAGAGGCATAGGCATAGTCTCACTGTACACATAATAAAACAATGAAATAAAGTGGGCAATTTTATTTGTGTCTTGTATTTTTCATCCAGCTCTAAGACTGGATTTTAATGAATGACTGGAATTGGTATTATGAAACCCAGGATGTAATTTCTGAAAGAACTGGTTTGAACTGTGCAGAAGTTAGGAGAATGCCACCAGAAATAACTGCATAATGCACACTTTAGATACACTATAAAATTGACTTATCAGATGAAGAATATACATATTTCATTATTTTACCTCAGAAACTATCATGTTGGTCTTGATGCCACAGTTTTCACAATCTACTCATAAAGATTAAATGAAATAAGACTTAAAAATAAACTTCTGCAGGGAGATGGATTTGTGAAAAGGAAGAAGGGATGTGGGAGGGAGTTGAAAGGTGGGAAAAGGGAAGGGGATGTGAACGTGATGTTGATATGATATCCATGTGCAACAATTCTTCAAGTTTAATGTAACTATTATATATTGTAAATACATACCAACACAAGTAATTGCTCTTGGAAAAAATAACCTTCTACTTCAGAAAGTATAGGCCACCTACCCCTTACCTGAAATGCTTGGGACCAGAACTATTTGCGAATTTGGAATTTTTCAGACTTGAAATGTTTGCATGCCCGTAATGACATATCTTAGAGATGGGACCCAAACCTAGATATGAAATTCACCTATTTTTCACATGTAACTTACACAAGTAGCCTAAAAATAATTATATATGGTACATTTAGTGCATGGTGCTTTAACTAAAACTCATCACATAAGGTAACACATGGAATTTTCCACTTGTGGCATTATGTTGGTGTTCAAAAGATTTCACAATTTAGAGTATTTCAGATTTTACATTTTAATGAAAAACTATAGAGCTTCAAATTATTCGTCGCAAAACTAATAAACACAGAAGTATGGATGTGAATGGCCACTTGGAATTATATTAAGTTTGAAATATAGTTACTTTTTTAAAATGTAGTTTGAGCATTTTGTTTATTCATTGCTGGGAATGGAACCCATGGCCTTGTGCCTGTGCCACTGAACTACACCCCTAGCCAATCACTTTTAAAGGTTCATATAATAAATTAGTAAACACAATTACATGGAAGATCAAAATGTTTAAGGGAATTTCATTTTCCATCTATATAAATATAGAGATAGAACAAATTTTTAAAAATAAAGGAAGGTAGACAAAGAAACCTAAATCCTCTTGCCTCCCCAGTCATCAGCAACACAATTCATCTCCCCAAAGCAAACTAAACATACAAAGCATTTTATATTTTCATTAATAAGCATTTGAACTCTAAGATAAAATTTAGAATCATAACATTTTTATATGTTTAGAAATTCAGAAGGTAAAAAGGGGGTAGAAAATCGTCTTGGCTTAAATCAGCCACTCAGGTCTGTCTCTGGAGTGAACCAGGCTGCCAGTTTTTGTGCATCCTACCTCATATAGTCTGTATATATGCAAGAGCAAGTGCACATGCACACGTGTGTATGTGCATGTGTGTGTGTGTGTATGTGTGTGTGTGTGTGTGTGTGTGTGTGCAGTGTCCTACCGTCCCTTTAGCCAGCAATTCTAACAATATATTTTGAAGACAGTTGCAGATCAGTAAGTAAAGAGCCTCCTCACTTCTTACCTATTTCCATTTGAAACTCGTTGCAAGATCAAGCAAGTACAATCATGGCGGATACAACTCTGAGCATATTTTTCCATCAAAGGCTGGACGCATCTGTAATTCTGATATGTATTGCTGAAAAGTCTGAAGGGCATTCTTTTTTTTTTTTTTTTTGAGATAGTTTCTTATTCTGTAGCCCAGGCTGGTCTTGAACTCACTACATAGCCCCGGCTAGCCTTGGATTCATAGCACTCCTCCTGCCTCAGCCTCCTGAATGTTGAGATTACAGGCATGCACCACCATGCCTAGCTTTTTGTGATGCTGGGGAATTGAATTCAGGGCCTTGCACTTGCTAGGCAAGTGCTTTAACCACTGTGCCATTCCATTCCTCCAGTACCCTGAAGGACATTTTTGATTTATTTTTATTTTATTTTTGAAACGGGGTTTTGCCATGTAGCCCAGGCTGGTTCTGAACTCTCTATGGAGCCTAGGCTGGCCTTGGATTAATGGCAGTCCCCCTGCTTCAGCCTCTTGAGTGCTGAGATTACAGGCATGAGCCACCATGCCCTGCTTTGAAGGACATTTTTCATAGGCCACTCATCAATAGTTCAATGAAACATGAACTATTCTAAAATGTAGAACATAGTCTAGATTTTAATTTTATTTGTAAATCAGGGCTTCATAAATAATGGCCTTGTAAACTTTAGTCCAACATCTATTTGAATGACCTTGATGCCAAATCAGCAGATTCTCATTAAATCCCTTAGGAATTAATACCAATTAATTCTTTAACAATATTTTACCTTTATTATAATAAAAAGCCTGTTTAAGGAAAGAAATGAAAGAAAACGATGGATGAACCAAGTTCAACTAAAAGGTGATAAAAAGCATTGCTTTCAAGCTTAAGAATAAACACCCTATATCAGCACAAGTTAGTTTCTTTTTATTGTAGCTTATATTTCAACGTGTTATAAACCTAACATGTTCTTTCTTACTGCTAAAGGAAGACTAACAGTCCGTAACGTAAACCTGCTCACAATACTGCAAGTGAGCATGTGTTTACCAAGGCGTCTTAGTGGCTTAGTCCCCATGGTCTCTATGTCATCTCCTTCTTTAGAACAAATCTTTTCTTCTTTTCTCCTTTAGCATTTGTTGCTAGATTGCATGTAAGTGTTGACTAGCCTGTTCAACTTAGCAGAGCAGGGACTCCTGAGAGCAAAACTACACTTTATAAAATCTGTATACCACCTTAGAGTTCCAGGCACATAATTTTAGCAGATGCTTTGACTTAATTCTAAGTGTTTATGCTATGAGGAATGTGAGGATGGCATCTTCTTCTTGTTGCTTTACAAAAGCAAGATGTTGAATTTCTTTCCTACTGCCACATAGTAGCTACTAAAATCACACAGGCACAATTTGAATATATGCCTTAAACTTTAAATCTCACATGCTCCCAGCTTACCTAAAGACTTGCTTAGCTTGTCTTTAAAATAGAAATTTTTAGTAGCAGGTGAAAAATAAACACAATTCAAGAATTTGCTGACTGCTTTTCAATTGGCTTTTCCAACTACAATATAATTCTTTTCCACTCATTTTTTTCTTTTTAATGATTAAAAAGAACATCTGTTTATATTTTTCAGCTAATAAATTAAAAGTCCCTCATTTCCACATACCTCAGCTTTCCTCCTGAGAGACACTTGCTGTGCACAGAGAAACAGTGAGCTTGTCCCTCAGGGTGCTGTGTTTCAGAGGGTCCCCAAACAGGAGATGAATGCACCAGCTTAGTGGTATGAAATATACTGAATTCGATTGATAATCATGATCTGATTGAAAAACAGTATTTCTGGTAACTACAAGTATCAGATAGGTGCTTTACCTTCTTAGGCAAAGTACTATGAACTATGTGGCTTATAACAAGGAAATACTTTGACTTATAGGTCATTAGTCTAGAAGCTCATGATCAAGGAGTTGGTGGGGCCATGATTCCTCCAAGAGCTTTCCAGGAGTCCTTCCTTGTCTCTTCTTAGTTTCTGGTGGCCGGCTAGCCATCTTTGGCATTATTTTTGGCTCGCATTTGGATGGATAACTTCAACTCCTGCCTTCATCAGCACACCATATTTTTCCTGTGTGGTCTGTCTTCATGTGCCCATTCCCTTATGAGAACACCCTTTCTCCTGGATGAGAGCCTCACCCTACTTAGCTTAATTAATTCCCTTTGCAGTGGTTCTATAAATCCACATTCTGAGTCACTGAGAGTTAGGATTTCAATATATCTTTCTTGGGGGAGATGAAGCACAATTTGATCCATTACAAAGGTAAACCATGCACCCCAGAAGTTCTAACAAATATTCGGGAAGTCGTGGGCATTTGCTTTTTCTTCTCATATTTGAGAGAATCTATGTGGGTGATCATTGATAGAAGTAGAAAAACATGAATGAACTAACCTCAGTTAACCAGAACTCTCAAATCATTGAAAAAAAGACTCTTACTTATCTTAGCTTTTTCAAGAATCAGTAATTACAAAGAAATAATTAGATATTACTGGCATAGCTTTTTACTAAATTGAGTGGACATGAAACAATATTTATGTGCACACTAAAAGTTCTAATATAATAAACACCAGTGGCCCCAATCACATAGTTAAAAAATCATTATCCTTGAATTTTTAATTGTATATAATTTAATTTTTAAAACATACTTTTTATTTTAAGATATTGTAACATTTGTTACAAATTAATATTAAATTTAATTAATATTAAATTTTGTTGACAAATTAATATATTAATATATGCTTGTCACTAAGGTATATATAAATCATAACTGTATAGAATAAAAATTTAAAGTCTTTTATGCCATAGGCATCTCCTAGACAACATACAGCACTCTTTGGAACAGGGACAGAGAGTTCTACATGTCCTTACCCTAGTTTACATAGCCAATCATGTGTAAGTTGTTTGTACTTTTTTGCAATTACAAATAATGCCACAATGAACACCCTTCTACACATAACATGGATGTTTGTGCAAGTGTCTCTACGGAGTAAATAAATACCTAAAAGTAGAAGGGTTGAATAAATGCATGAAAATGTTTTAAATTTACATCAAGTTGAATTGGCTTCCTATTATATTGCATAAAAATGGTCCCAAGTGAAAGAATTTGCTTGTAATAGTCTTAAAGAAACAACAAGAAGTCAGCATTCAAAACCAAATTTAGTATTTTAGGCTACAACCCAGTTGATCATTCTCCATCCAAAAACGGATCTCATCACAATGTGGATCAGGGAAAGTCCCATTGTACTAGGCCATTTGGTGGAAATTCCTGGGGCATGGACTTTCCTATTATCTTTGACTGCCAATTCATTATTTAACAAATATTCCACTTCAGTAAATGAGGAAAGAAATTCACAAAAATCTAATAACCTTTTATGATAAAAATTCTTAGCAAACAGAAAGAGAAGAGAACTTCACCTTGGGAAAAGGCATCTACAAAACACTTTCAGCTAATAGCATTCATAATGGTGGAAGCTGAATATTTCCCTCTAAGGTTGGAACCACACAATGATGCTTATTCTCACCAGTCGACATTGTGCTGGAGGTTCAGGCCAGGGTGACCAAGCAAGCAAATGAAATTGAAGCTTCCAGATCAGAAAGTAAAAAGCAAAAGCCATCTTTATTTGCAGATGACATACTCATGAAGGTAGAAAATCCTAAGGAATCTGCCTACCCCAATTCCAGAATCCAAATTGTTCCTGTTAATAAATGAGTCAGCAAGGTTATAGAAAAAAAGCTCAACATAAAAAATTAATTTAATGTCTATACATTTGAACTAACCAATTCAGAAACAAAATTGAGAAAACAACTCCATTTGAGTACCACAAAGAATAAATATGAATAAATTTAATAAAGTACAAGACTTATACATTGAAAACTGTAGAACATTTGTTGACAGAGATTAATAAATAAGGGGACATCCATGTTTATGTATTGGAAGAATTAACACATATATATTTGTGTGTGTGTGTGTGTGTGTGTGTGTGTGTGTGTGTGTGTGCACGCATACTACTGGGGATTGATCCCAAGGCCTTCATACTTAGCTATATGCCCAACCTATTTTTTATTTTTGATTTTGAGACAGAGTCTCTAAGTTGCTAAGTTGCCCAAGGTGGGTTTGAACTTGTGATCTTCCTGTGTTGGGATTACACCTGTGCTCCAGGGCTTAGCAAGAGTTAATACTGTTAACATGACATTATTCTCAGAATCATTCTAAAGATTTGATACAACCCCTATCGAAATCCCAGCTGTGTCCCAGCACAGTGGTGAAGGGCTGTAATTCAGCTACTTGGGAGGCTGAAGCCAAAGGATCACATGTTTGAGGCTAGTGATTTGTAAGTCTGAGGCTAGCCTGGACACCCTGTCTCAAAATTAAAAATAAAAAGAATGGACTCAGTTATACAGCATCCCTGGGCCCTAAAAGAAAAAGGAAAAATAAAAAAGAATAGCTGCCTTCCCCCCACTCCCAGTAATTGAAAAAGTGATTCTAAAATTTCTAGGGAAATGCAGATAATCTAAATTAGTCATAACAATCTTGAAAAATATCAAAGGGGGAGAATGCACATTTCCCAATGTAAAAACTTATTACAAAGCTATAAGTATAAAGACAACATGATATGAGCATAGGATAGACTTAATAGATTACTGAAATAGAATGGAGAATTGGAGATAAAACCACGTGTGTATGGTCACTAATTTTGATGAGGTAGCCAGTACCATTCAATGGAGGAGAGAAAAGACGTTTCAATAAATGTTGCTGAGACAAATGGATCTCCACATGCAAAAGAATGAAATTTAACTCTTCTCATCATATACAAAAACTAATTTAAAACAATCAAAGACCTAAATATATCAGCTAAAATGCATTTTAAAAATCTTCCACAACTTCGGATGAGACAAGAAAAAAAAATAATGGTGGTGAGAATGAAAATGATGTAGGCCCTTTGGGACATAACCTGGGAGTTCCTCTGGTGGAACAGGCCTGTAATTCCAGCACTCTGAGATGCTGAGGTAGGAGGATCACAAATTAAAAACCAGCCTTGGCAACTTATCAATGAAGTGAGACCCTGTCTCAAAACCAAAAATACAAATGGAAAAATAGGGTGGGGTTTGTAGCTCAGTATGAATATCTGAGCCTTGATCCCTACCTAGTATCACACACACACACACACACACACATACACACACACACACACACAGAAAGTTACCGTATGATCCAGCCCGCCTACTATACACCCAAGAGAAGAAAAAATACATTCACATAAAAAAACTCATAAGAATAATGTTCACTGCTGTATAATAGCATTTGTGGTAAATCAATACTATGGAATATTATATGGCCATCGAGAAGAATGAAGTAGGGTCCTGACAGATGGAACAATGTAAGTGGATCTTGAAAACATTATTGCAAGTGAAACAAGTCAGTTTCAAAAGACTCCATAGCAGATGATTCCATTCACACAAAACATCCAAAATAGGAAGTTTCATAAAGAAAGAAATAGGTAGGACGTTAGGGCTGAAGGGAAAGGGAGCTTGGGCTGGTGGCGGAGATCATGGGAAATCTGGTAATGCTCAGAAAATGATTACGGTGATTGTTACAATACCGTGAGTATACCGGAACTTAGGGAACACATACCTTCAAGGAGTGAATTGTATGATACACAAAGTACACGTCAATGAAGCTGTTGTTAAAAAAAAAAACCTGTAGCATCAGATAATTAGCTGTAATTACCATCTCTGTGACCGGCTGTGTAACGTCAGGAGTGTTACTTAAATTCTCTGTGCTTTGGGTTCCCCACAAATAAATGGAGAAAATTATATTTTCTACATCACAGTGTTGTTGTAAAGAATACATATTGATGTTGTTTGGCTTATGTCACTAATTATACCCTAAGTTATCCCAGCAGCCACTGTACAAGTAGGTAACCCATCCTCCCTAACACCACTGAGCGTTTGTAAACACTAGAACACAAACTCTCTGAAGTTATCTTTTCTTCGGAGTGATTTTTAAGTCACTGTGTTCAATGCGTTTTAGAAATTATGTGCTGTATTCGCTTTGGATTTCGAGCGTGGTGGCACTGGGGATTGAACCCAAGGCCTCTGACCTGTACTACACCCCCAGGCCTTTCAATTATTTCTATTTATTTATTTAATGTTGTGGTGCTGATGATGAGAGCCAGAGCCTTCGCACTATCTTACATGCATTACGCGACACGTCCAGCCCATTTTTTGGCGTTGATTTTTGAGACAGACTCTCACTGTGTCACTAAACTGCCGGGCTGGGCTTGAATTTGCGACTCCTCTGCCTCAGTCTCCTAGAAATTGTGAGAAACTAAACTTTCCAGTTTTATGGGGTGACATATAGTAGTCCAGGCAGCAATACACTCATCTTAGGAATGTGGAGAAGTGGTTTAGGAAATTCGAGACCGAACCAGTTGTGTAAATCAGTTTATAGTCATACATATTGATAAAGATGGTAACATTTTTGAAGAAAATTCTATAATGTCCCAAACCCACGTTTTGTGCGCGACAAACTGGAAGTGGGACTTGAAAAATGCAACGAGTAACTTAAAATTGTATTCAAATAGTACTATATTCGTAAAGCGGAAATAACTTACCTCACAGGACTACCGTGCAATCTACAAATACGTCGGAAACCTCAGACACGTGACAATCTGGAACCTTGGGCTTCGTTTTTTAAAGCGACCGTTTTTCTCCTAGTTTGATCCTCCAGGCTTCCCGTAGTTTTCCTCCCAAGGCGCCTGCGCGGAAGCTGCTGACCTTTTGTCTGCTACTTTGACCATGGCGGCTCGCGGCGTGGGGCTGTTGATACGCTTGCCTCTGTGTGTTCAGAGGAGAAGTCGAGTCCAGCGTCCTACTTGCAGGCGTCTCAGTTGTGCCGGACCTGTGGCCTCGGACCTCAGAAGGGAAGAGCAACATTTGGGGGCCGTGGAGACAGGTGATGGCGCCGCATCTCGGTTTGCTCTGCCGCCTGGTCTCGGCGGGCACGGGAGGGGGCTCGAGTCTGGGGTCGCGAACGAAGCGCTTGGCTCGTGGAAGGGCCGTAGGCTCGTCCTGTCCTCTTATCTCACGAGGGGGACCTAGGGCAACCGCCGTTGCTGAAATCCGGGAAGGGAGCGAGGTTGCTTTGGAGGGATTCCTGCTCGCGGGAACGAAATTAAGCCTCTGGGAAGTAAATCAGGGGTCACAGTTGGCTCTCATTGTACAATTTGGCTCAGGGGACACAGTTGGCTCGCATTGTACAATTTGGCAAGACGGTGCTGCCTCTAATAATACACACCAGTCATTTGCTTCCTCATCCGCTAATGTATTTGCCTTTAATACCAATGAGATGTTGCTAAAGGCTGAGCACCGTGAAACCTAACGCGTAGCCGGGGTTCCTGACTCCGAAATAGCTCAGTTTGTAAAATTCCCTGCCGCTTATTCTTTTGTCCGTCTTGAGAAAAAAATCTATTAATAGATTTAAGTCCACTATTGTCCAAAAGTTCCAAATTTGTATGCCTTTAGTGTTTCGAGAAACCTTTTACAAGCAGGAGCTTGTCTGTGGTATATACATTTCTTAGAACAGGCTTACAAGAAACGTATCGTTGTCTCGTTTTACGCACGCGAGAAGATGCTTAAAGAGCGAATTGGGTTGTGTGACAAACGCAAGCCTGAGGTCGTAGAACTTTAGGCAAGTTACTAAAGCAGTGCATTGATTTCTGCCATTTCTTGAAGCTGTAGTTTTAAGTTACTACCGAGATCAGTTTTAAACTGAAACAAGTGAGCAAGGAAAATGTCTTCCCGTGATACAAAGTACTGCTTTCATCAGACCGGATGAAAGACTCATTAACAAGAGTGAGCAATACAGTCTTATATACCATCTCGTTTTAATATCGATTGAATTATATATGTTTAGTAGAAACTGCTTCTTTTGAAAAATTTAAGCGTTAAATTGGAATAAGGACTCTACCAGAGAAGTCGTTGTTATATAACAGTTTACGGTGGCTGAAGTTTCAGATTATTTTCATGTGCTCCTTCAGACATAAATTTGCGAAGTAGGTATGGAAGGAATTTTTACTCCATCTTGTGCATGGAAAAACAGGCTAGTCTTACTGTCTAGTTCCAATTTCCCTCTTTATACACGGACAAAGAATAAAATATCCACTTCGTTAAGCCTGTATTCTTCACTTACTTTAAGCTTTACTATTTTTCTTTAAGGAAATGCTTCATTTTGAATTATTAGCATAATCTGACTAAATATTCAGACTCTTAAACGTGCATAACAACTAATAAAATGCATTTGCATTTCTTTACTATTTCTAGAAAAAGAAGGTAACTATAACTTATTCTCACTTGGAGATAACAGACTTTTGTAATTGGAAGAAACCTGAGACAAATCCAGTTCAGTTTCTTTATTTAGTGTGAGAACTCATTGCCAAAACATGGGTAAAATTTTCTATTAAACATAAAGAACACATGGTCTCCTAAGTCAGCTGATTCTATTTTTAATTGGGCTGTAATGGTTGAAAAGTACTTGTAATGAGATCAGATCTACTAAATTCCCATTTCCTTGTAAGTTTTAGTTTTGACATAGCTTTTATATAATTAGTGGAAAAGGCTGTAGCAACAAAATAAGTGTATTATTTCAGGACTCTTGAATGCATATGACAAAAACTAATTCATACTCGATTAGGTATCCTAATTAGGTGTATCCTAATCCCTATTGGGAGGTTTCACCAATCCTTCTAACAGTTCTAGAAAGAGGCATGGATAACTGCTTTAAGGTCAGCTGGTTTGAGGTAGTTGGCACAAAAATTCCAATTTTTTTCCTCATTTATTGATACTTCCCCCGTAGACATAGAAGGATCCCTAGCATCTCTTAGTCCTGGCCTATCTAATGAGCTTGGATCCGTTGATGCGTAGGGTATCAGTAGCTCCACCATTACCACCCAGGATGTTTTTGTTGTTTTGTTTTTACAAGCAAGGTGTCCAGGAGGCTATCTGATATATTAAATTTGATTTTGTGCTTGTTTTCACTTGTAATGATTCCTGCCCAATCGTAAAAGGTACCAATGAGACTGAGAGCAGGGCGTGTATGTTGCCATGATTGGAGAACTGTAAAATGCTTTTTAAAAGAGAAGGTTGCTGCATTACATATGGAGACGGCTTTCAGTTCTCAGATTACCCTTAGTCCCCCTACTCCGCAGTACTGTAAATCCCCACTTAAGTAATTGCCTCCCCGTTTCCAGACTTCTCGTTGCTTCTTTCTCTCTGTTCTTTGGCTCTTGACTGTCCTTGATGTCCAGAACGTAACGTACGTTTCATGTGTCGTGACCAATAAATAGCACAGAAATGCTTGTGAATTTGGATTTTAAAAAACATTTGTTTTAATGAAGTATAAAATCAGTTCTCTCCTTCCCTCCCTCCACTCTACCTCCCCCCCTCTTTTTTTTTTTTCTCTTGAAGTTAAGACATTTCTTTGAGGCATTTGAATTTTCATCAAATTAAACTTAAGGGTTACCACTAGGTTAATTTATTCCCCCATTATGTGCTGAATCTTTGCTTTGTTTTAATATGCCTTGAAGACATCTGGAAGGATAAGGGCTAGATTTACGGGATCACTAGGAAGTGATTTGGAGGAAAATTCACGTTTTTCAAAATTTTAGATTGACTTTGCCTGTGCAGTAAGCTGCGGGCATCGGTGTTGACTCGCTAGAAGTGAGAAACAAGAATAGTAGCTGACAATTAAGACTGAAAAATGGGTGATGTAGCCCTGGAGTGTCATGTAGTATGAGAAGAGAAAGTAATAGGGACTAATAGGACAATAGTGGACTGTGGTCCAATTAAACAAAAATAGAGTAGACCCGTCCTCAACATAAAAGATAATATTCTTCCTTATTTATTTGTTTGCTTATTTATTTATTTTGAGACTGGGTCTCGCTCTGTAGTCCAGGCTGGTCCTGAACACACTGTGGAGACCAGGTTGACCTTGGAGTTATGGCAGTCTTCCTGCCTCAGCCTCCCAGAGTACTGGGATTATAGGTGTGCGCCGCCACACCCAGCTTATGTGGTGCTTGGGAATCGAACTTGGGTACTAAGTGCTTGCTAAGCAAGTGCTTTAACCACTGAGCCATTCCTACAGCTCCGTATTGTTAAATAAGTATGTAACAGTACTATAAATTACATTCCTTCATAGATGCTAAAGTAAGGTAATACAGAGGTGGAAGAAATTCTACCATGGAGAGTCTCAGAAGACTTCACAGACCTGAGCAAGTTTGAAGGATGAATGGGATTTTGCCAGACTGACAGTGAGAAGGTGGGCATTCCAACAGAGGGATGAAGACAAGGCAGTTTGTGCTAGTGTTGTTGTGTCACGTACCGCGTGTGAAAAGTGCAAGCGACGGACATAGTAAAAACTGACACTGAAGAGGAAAAATGGGAAAAAGTAGTAGCAACTTTAAATCCATGCTATAAAATTTCTATCTGGGGCAATTCAAAAGCTGTTAGAGAATTTTAAACAGCAAAGTCAAAGAATTGAGCTTTTTTTTTTTTTTTTAAAGATAATTTTGTACAAATCTTGCAGCATGATTAGAATGACTAAGATCAGTTTTGGAGCTGGGCTGTTTTGGTAATACGGGCCTGAAATACAAGATCAGTGTTAAAGAACTGACATTGGGAATAGAGAGGAAGGCACATACTTATTTTCAGCATCTAGTGTAGTCTGCACAAGAAAGATGTTTCTACACGTTAAATCATTTGGTAAGAATGACAAGCAAACTAGGGCTAAAAATTCTCATGAAGGGGCCACCCACTCAGGCCCTCCCAGATTGTGGAAGCTTTTACCCCCTACCCTTTGTTTCAAATAAAGACCTTCGTTCTACCAAAAAAAAGTTCTTACCAAGTCAGGGCTAAACATTCTTGTCTACCCGTGGAGTTGTGCCTCTAGGTTGATACTCGCAAGTACAGCTTACAGTGAAGATGAAGGTGGCTTGGAGTATGCTGGAGATGGTGTGTTCGAAGTATTTCCTAATCCATAAGCTTTGTAGCTGTTTGAAGGAAAATGAGGCTCATGCTTCGGCTGACTTCTGTATTGATTCCAGTCTTTTACTTTCATTTTATTTGTGCTGGTGATTACATTCAGGGCCTTTGACAAGCTACATCCCCAGCTCATTTTTCATTTTTAATTTTGAGACGGTCTTATGGAGTTGCTAAGTTGTTAAGGCAGGGATCAAACTTGGAATGCTCCTGCCTCTGTTGGGATTACAAGCCTATGCCAGCTGGCCTGGCGGAGTCCAGAGTTCAAAGTAGCCAGTTGGAGACGAAATATCTTGAGAAGTACAATGTTAAAAATTTAGTGACTTTTATATTTTCCTAGGTCTTCAATGATTCATTTATTGATTTTCCCTGTGTTTGTGGATGATTAGTATTTAATTCTTGACTGTCAGTTTTTCCTCATTTTCTGTGTTTTTAAAACTCCTTAGAAAGATTTTTAACTAAAACTAAAAATTCCTCTTCTTGGGCAACAGCTTGGCTTTAAATTCTTTGATTTCCTTCTAACATAGAGGAGCTTATAGATGGTAACTTGGTGCTAACTAATTGAGCCTGATCTAAACCCTTGACAAAGAAAAACCTCCTTAATGAAGTATTTTGAACTTCTAAGGTCATCACACTCAGGTGTGTCATACTTTTTTTTAGGCTTTGGGGTGTTGTTTATATGCATGTCTTTGTGGAAGTGATAAATGAGTAGTGTTCTTAGTTTTGTTTTTAAAATTATCTGGAATTGTCTATTTTTCAGTGCTGTTCATCGACTATAGAAGATCTAACAGATAATTTTAATAGTCATAGAATAGTAAAATTAATTTTGAAAGTAATATGTCTTAACCCTTAAAAGGAAGAAAGGAAAAAATAAGAGCTTAGAATGAAGTTTTTAGTGATATGTAAAATCTTTATGTACGTTTATCAAGTTTTGCTTTAAGTTTTGCATGTTTGTATGAGTATGGGGTATAAATACGTTTGTCTCTTCTGTAGGCTCCGAACACAAGGCTCCCAAAAAGACATTTGCTGCAGTTCAAGATGAAAGACGAGAACAGGCACAGCGGACCATTTTACTACATTGCCCAAATAAAATCAGCGAGAAGAAGTTTCTCAAGTATTTATCTCAGCATGGACCTATTAGTAATCACTTCTTCTATGAGAGCTTTGTATGTACTTGAAAAACAGTCTGAAGTAACTATATTTTGTTTTTGTGGTGCTGAGTATCGTATTTAGGTGTTTGTGCGCGTGAGGCGAGTGCTTTACCACTGTGCTGTATCTCAGCTAATTTCATGTTTTGAAGGACAGATTTTTATTTTTGCCTTTTGTGATATGGTGATACTGGAGTCTTGTTTTGAAATCTTGCATCTTTCCTAAACTAAATTTTTTAATAAGGATCTTTTTTATCGTGATTGAAAAAATAGAAATCTTGGCACATGCCTAATATCCCGTCACTGTGAGAGGCTGAGGCAGGAGGATTGCAAGTCCAAGTTTGAGCTCAGATGGGCCAACATAAAGTCATACTAAGACTATCCCAAAGTTTAAATAAACAAATAAAAGGATTGGAAATGTAGGTCGGCGTGAAGGCCATGGGTTCAATCCCCATCCCACCACCAAGGGGGGAAAAAAGATTTTTTATAAAACTAAGACAGAGGTCAGTTACCAGATATGTGATTTGCTATTAGACAGGAATTGAGACAGTGCTTTGCTGTCTACCTTCTCTGGCCACAGAAAGAAACTTGAGACAAAAGAGATTTCACTGCTCAGGTGCAGGGCTGCGGGCGCAGTGCCATGTAAACGCGGCAAACTGGGTTGCGAGAATTCGCCTACTGTGTTTCATGACTTTTGTTCTTGTATAAGATCAGAGTTGCTCACTGCTGTTTATCATCATGTGTCCTGAACTGATCTGTGGTCCTATTTACATACACAAAAAGGGTCTGCTAAGAAAGCCTCATATTTAGAATTAATGACTGAATGATTCCATTATTGAATAAGTTGTCTGATGCTTTAGATAAAAACCCTTGGAAGAATATCTTTGTTTAGATTTTCTATTTCAGCATTTCCAGTTTCTCTTGACTGATTCCACTTAACATTATTTTCTTAAGCTACTGATAATGGGTAAAACCCAGGGCTTATGTTAGAAGGATATAATTTGTGAACTTAAATAATATTTTGTAGCATTATAAGTGCTTTGAGAAAATTATGTTAATACTGTGTTAAATTTGTAAAGTATGTCCTGTATTTTCTTTTTTTTTTTTTTTTGTATAGGGTCTCTATGCTCTTGTAGAATTTTGCCAAAAGGACAGTGTAGAGTCCCTGCAGAGTGAAAGTCGTATTCCAAGTTTGGGCATTGAGGCAGCGATTCCATTCAGATCACGTTTCTTCAGTTTAAAATTGAAGAATCCATCAAGTCAGATTTCTGAACACTCATGTGTAAAGTCAAGTAATCAGTTGCCTCCTTCAAGCAAGAAGCTTTTTGAACTACTTTATTATGCGGAAAGTGTAAGTTTATAGATATATTTTTAAACAATAAAAGTTGATGTTTTATATATTTTTAAAGTTCTTATAGTCAAACTATTATTGTTTCATGGGTATAGGGCTTTAATCTTACAGTATGAGAAGAGTTATGGAAATAGGTGGCAGAGTGGTGAGGCTTTGAAGGACAGTACGTTTTCTTCAGTTTCTAGCTTTGTAAGAATTTTATTGGATTCAGCTTACACATTACAGACAGATGTTGGATTTTCACATTTGGGATCTTGATTGAGATTATCGTATAGTTTTTCTCCTATTTCTTTTTATACAGCGAGTTGCTGTCACAGATTTCCTTATGTCAAGCCATTCCCAGAATGAACAACAGTCAAGATGCAATTTTAAAATTTACATTAATGTTGTTTTGCTAATTTCTTACATGGTTTTAGTCTTTCCATTGATAAATGAGATTTATTTTTAAAAATTCAAACTGTAGAATATATTGGTAAAAAGTCCAAGTACTTGTCCACTCCACACTCCATGGTCTTTGTGTCCTCAGTGGTAGCCTCAGTCTTGTAAGGTTCTGACATAAAATTGTACATGATGGTTTATTTTAAAAAATATCTTTTCTAGTTGTTTCTCTTTTCCTTGCCCTAATACCCTGTTTATTTTAGTTTTTCTTAGACTTGTCAAACTTTTAGCTAGTTTAGCGATTTTTTTGAATCACTTCATGGTTTTATTGATCAAAATGTTTTTTTAGTTGGATTTTCTAATTTTTAAATATTTTGCTTTTAACCTCATATACTTACTTTACTTTCTTTTGATTCATTTTTTGAGTTGATGCTATAGTTCAGTTATTTTAACATTATTTTCAAATAAGAGTGTGTGAAGCTGTGTTTTTTTAATACTTAGCTGTGCTGCACGGTTTCGAAGTCCGATGGTTGCAGTAATAGCCTTCCGTCGTGGTTTGTGAGCAGCCAGAGCTCCTGGGTTATTGCTGCTTCAGCTGCTGCCGTAGTCCATGTCGGCTTCCCTCCAGTCCCTCACTTTGTGGTCGCGTTGACGGACCTCTACAAGAGCACTTCACAGCTGTCATTTCTCTATACTCCTTGCTCTTTGCTTATAAGTAGTAGATTTAATTCTTGACAATTTTTATTTTATTAGTGTCATTTCTCAGTGGTTTTTAAAGAATATTTTTGAAAAAATCTTAAGCTCAGACTTTTAAGACTAAACAAAAAAATTGTGTATTTTAAAGACTTCAAAGCCATCAAATCTTTAGAAGAACCATGAGAATTATTTTATCTGACCTGCATACTTTCTGTCTTATGTTGCTTTGTTCGGGCCAGCTAGATAGATGATCAGCTGAGTACCCTCCTGAAGGAGTTCCAGCTGACAGAGGAGAACATCCGGCTCCGACACCTCACCTGTTCTCTCATCGAAGATGTCGCAGCTGCATATTTTCCACACTGCACAGTCAGACCCTTTGGCTCCTCCGTGAACACTTTCGGGAAACTAGGATGTGACTTGGACATGTTTCTGGATCTAGACGAAACTGGGAAAGTGAGCACTCACAAGGTAGTATATTTCTTTATACTGTTATAATCATTTAACGCTAGGAAATTAGAAAAAAAATCTTTTAATTTTTTCTTTTTTTTTTTGCGGTATGGGGCTAGAACCCAGGGTCTTCACACAGAGTGACATCCCCAGCCCATTTTTAAGTTCTGTTTTGAGACAGTTGCAACTAAGTCTCTGGTTGGGCTCAAGCTTGCGGTATTCTGGCCTCAGTCTCTCAGTGCTGGAATGTTACAAGCTGGTGCCTCTGGGCCTGGCTTGAATTTAATAAAACCGTAACTATTGATTTCTAAACTTAGTAAACATTGTGATTGAAATGGAATCTTTTTTTGTGACAATTATGTGCATAGAATGAAGGCTCAGATATTTTTTCATTAAGATTACTTATGTTATTCAGATTATATGTCTTAGTTTTGTAACCTGTGTCATTTAGTTTTAATAATTTTGTTCTTCAAATTATCTAGTTTTTTAGTAACTTTTAAAAATTTCTATGATCTGATTACCCAAATATATTTAAATTCCGTGATTTTCAGTTAATTTCTCCCTAAAATTCTTTTTATTTTTGTTTCATTGTTAGATTGTTCTCCTTTTATCACTAAAATGCTTTTTCCTAAAATTCTGTTTTGTTAATTAACGTGGCCACTTATTATTCACACATGTATTTTCTTTTTCTTAATATAGCTGTTACGTTTTGTGTGTATTTCTTATAAATAGCATTGTGCTTTTACCCCTGCCTGTGAGTCTTGAGTTCAGTATGTTATTGTTGTAATTGGGCTTAGTTAGATTTACTCTCAAATTACTTTATTTCCTGCTTTCTCGTTTTCCTTTTTTTTTTTTTTTAACTTTCTTTCCTCCTTTTATTGGATTAATTCACTTTTTCTTACCCTACTTGTTCACCTTTTTTTTTAAGTCTTGAGTTTTCCATGCTTCATTAGTGTTCTGTTTAACATACGTGTCTGACTGTTACATTCACCAGCATTTCAACCATTCTCCCTGGTAATAGGAATCATTAAATTACTACTTGAAAACTCTACAATCATTTTATATATATTTTTATATGTATATCTTATGTGTACTTTTTTTAATATACACACAATGTTATTAGTTTATTTTAAGCTAGTAATGGATAACTTTATGTAGGTATCATTATGTTGATATCCAGTTGACAGTGTTTGAAAGCAAAACTTACTTTCATCTCCCTGCAAATACTCTTTCTGAGCTCTTATAAAAATTCTTGTATTTGTTCCCCATACTACTTTTTATAATTTTAGTTTTGCAAACATGTGCTATCTTTGGATTCTGCTAATTTACCTTTTATTTCAGTAGTCACCATCCTTTATTAACTCTCAAACTTAGATTGTAACAACGTCCTGTTTTCTAATTCTTACACCTTGTTTCATGCCTTGGTATTCCAGTCTTCACTCTATACTAGAATTATTTTAAACATACTTTAGATTTTCTTAACTAATTTAGAATGGTTCTTTTCTTCATTACAGTGTTGAAATGATTTGTCTTTGATTTTAGTCCCTCTCCTCTTTTCTCTGTCTCTCCTCTCTTTCCCTCCTATTTTCTTTTTTTTAAGTAGTGGGGGTCAAACCCACATTCTTTTATCTGTGCTACATCTCTCGGCCTTTTTGAAACACGGTCTTGCTGACTTGGCCCTTTCAGGCCTTGAACTTGTAATCCCCCTGCCTCAGCCTCCCTCAGTGCCTAGATCACCCAGTTGTGTTATCCACCTAGCTACCAGCTATAATTTCTGAACGTATATCTTCACATACCCAATTTCCAACCACATTTTAAATTTACTATTTTCAGTGTTATAGATACTGTAGATTATAATGATCAATTTTTATATTTCTTTAATCAGAAATGTTCTTTCTATTTCCTTCCTATGGGTTTTTTTTTTTTTTTTTTTCATCTAAAGTTTAAGCCCAGGTCCTCATATCCTAGGCAAACACCTGTTCCCAAGCATTCCTTTTTTTAATTTATTTTTATTTCTTATTTTTAGTGGTGGTGGTGGTGCTGGGGATGGAACTCTGGACCTTTGCTCTCGGCTATTCAGCTATATCCCCAGATCTTTTTACTGTTAAAGTTGCTAAATTACTCACACTAAGCTTGAACTTGAACTTGTGATTCTCCTGCCTCAGCTTCCCAAGATGCTGGGATTATAGACCGGTACAACCTCTACCTCCACATTCTTGTTTTTTGAGATGGGGCATTGCTATGTTTATAGTCTCGTTTCACTTTTCTAGTCTCAAGCTGTAGATTCTCCTCCTGCCTCAGCCTCTTACTTCCTCCCCCCCCCCCCCCAACCCCATCTGACACTCTAGTCAGATGAAAAGATACCACGTAGACATGAGTAGTTACTGTCAACTTCGCTAAAACCAAGTCAGGTCTGACATGTTTTCTTAAGACACTTGGGCAAAACACCCACTATATAACTAGATATTTGTTAGAGATAAGGGTAGAGAAAGGAGCTGCTCACTTACACCTTTCTGCGTGACTCAGAAATTTGCAGGCATCAAATCCAAGTTCCTACACTTCATGGTCCTTGCAGCATGAGCACGTTTGCAACGTAATAGTTCTCGAGGAAAGCAGGCCGTGTGGATGCTTGGGATGCCTGCATCTTTTAACTTTGCCCTGTTGGTTGTTCTCTCTGACCCAAGAGCAAAAAGTAAGATGAAGTGTAACCTGAAAGACCCTAAAAGAGAAGCCATCTCCTTTGCATCGACCCACGTGGCCTTGATGTGTCCCCCTTTGATTCTTAAGGCCCCATGCTCCAGTGTGGGAGCAGGTCTACGCTTTGGGCCAGAAGTGCAGGAGAAGCAGTGCAGAGCTCAGTTAGAGCTGGACTGTGGGCGTCCAGCAGCCACCCACCCAGCCGGTTGGCCCTTGCCAGCAAGAGCCTCTGTTCTGCACTGCTCTGCTGGCCACACCCTGGCCCTGAAGAGCTCTAGGGCTTTGGGGATGCTCCTTCCCCCTCAGGGCCCCTGACTCCATCCCCACAGCTGCTCTCCTCTCTTCCCGCAGTCTAGCTAGCTTCCGAGCTGGGTGGAATGAAGGCAGTAGCACGCCCCGCTCTACAAATTCCGAAAAGAAAACCATGAGTGGGCTGCCAGATTATCCCTTGCATTTCTTTAAGAGTATCTTGTTTGAATTGAATGTTCGCAGAAACCAACTCGTCTGCTTGCTGTTTGCTGAGTTTTCACTGTTTTCAGGGCCTTTGATGTTCACTTCTGGAGTCTTGAGGTGTTTCTCTGTGTGGGTCTTGTGTCTTGTCTTTCCATGATTCTGTTGCTGGGGGATATCACTTTGATGACCTACCCAAGAGGTTTCTTTGAATGTATAGGAGGGTGTGTGGCAGGGGAGCTAAAAGTTCTCTGAGTTCTGAGCCCAGTAGGCATGAGGGGACCTGACACTCTGATGGTCTCTAAAGTGTCTTGTTCACACTCAGCCCCCTTGCAAAGCTCTCCAGCCTGTCCTGGTTACTCTCCCCTGAGGGCGGGGCTTGCCATGCTGTCTGATGCTTCCACTGCCATCTAGCTTTTCAGGAGGTCAATGGCCGTTACCTCCTCTGCAACTCTTGTGCCAGCTTCTTCCTAGGCACTGTTTAAGTGTCCTCAAAATCCCTGCTGTGGCTTCTTTTACCCTAAACAATTCAGACTCGGGCACTTCTCAAAAAAGCCTCTGCCTGTGTCACTGCCTGTTATGGCTGCTGAGCCCGGCTTCTCCCAAGCTGGCTTAAGCTCCAGAAGGCCTTTTTGAAGGGAGGCTTGCAGTGCATTTGCATTTTACACTAACTGAAGGCTCAGTTATGGGGACCCAGTCCAGCTGCTGTCAATTCCGACGTCTCTGACCTGGGCTTACCTCACTGTGGGATGCTGGCTGCTCATAGCCCTTCACAGCCGGCCTTGGGGCAGCTTCCTGAGCTGGTGTTTTCTCAGGCTTATCATGTGTCTGTGGAGTTTCTGACCTCCTCGTGGCGTGCTTTCAGTTCCTGGGCTTCCCTTCTTCTGGAGCCGATTTGAACTCAGCTTCTTGCATGAACCTACCAGGAGACAATGAGCAGTTCTGTTACTCAGTGGCCATCTTGCCCCGAAGTTTTATAGAATGTAACTGGACGTGTCTAATGGTCTAGCTACCTCTAGAGATAGCTACTATGAATAGCTTAGTGTATTTTGCTATGGAGTTTGTTCTTTGCTCATATAAAAATTTTTTTAAAAACAGAAATTGAGTTTTGCAATGCTTAGATTTTTCCTGCTTAGATCCTTGTCCCTGCCTGCTCCACTCAGCTGCCATGGTAAGCGCTAATACTGAAGACTTCACCCTTTAGGAAGAATGAGGTGTAAGAGAGAGGGCTTGATGGTAACTGAGTGGAGCTGCCGGAGTGTGTCCGCTGAATGAATCGTGCTGTACGGAATGACCATCCTTGCAAATTGACTCATTTATGTAGTATTTCTTTGAAATAATTTTTAAACATTCTGATCATCATTTAAAATGTTATTTATTTATTGAGACAGGGTTTTGCTCTGTATCCCAGGTTAGTCACAATGAAGCCTAGGCAGGCCTTGGACTCATGGCAATCCTCCTGCCTCAGCCTCTTGAGTGCTGGGATTATAGGCATGTACCACCACGCCCGCCTTTATGTGGTGCTGGGGAATCAAACCCAGGGCCTTGTGCTTGCAAGGCAAGTGCTTTAACCATTGTGCCATTCCTCCAGCCCTAAAATGTCACATATTTAAGGTTTTAGTAAGTGTTGATAAATTTTATAACCCATATGCCCTTGTTTATTCCTATTAGCTGTTTATGTATTTCTCTGTATCTGTCCAAAGGTCAGCATGGCTTTGTCAGACCAGTAATTGAAAAATCTAATCTGGTACATGCCTGTAATCCCAGCTACTCAGGAGGTAGAGGCAGGAAAATTGCAAATTCATCCCACCTGCCCAAGTTAGCATGACACTGTCCATAAATAAATAAATAAATAAATACTACTGGACTATAGACGAATACAGGAACCTTGGGCTTATTCCTCAGGATGGGAGTGGAGTGGAGATGGGACAAATGGCTGCTTTAATTTCTTTGGTTTCTAGAAAATGTCTTCTATTACACTTGATAGCCATTTATATTTCTGCTGTTATTTCATGAGTTTTTCTTGCACATTTTAAGAATTTGGCAAAGTTTCCTTTTGTTTTTCTAAACCCTCTATAAAATAGGACATGTGTTACAGTTTTGTCTTTTTAATCTAGTAGAGAGGATCATTTTTGTGCAATTATGTTACGTTTTTGTGTCCTCTGTAATTTTGTGTGATGCTAGTGACTTATTTTAATGTAAAAATATCTGCTTGTTTTCTGCTGTTACTGGTTCATTTTTTTACATTAAATCTTTATTATTTATTTATTTATTTTGAGACAGCATCTTACTCTATAGCCCATGCTGGTTCTGAGCTTATTGTGGAGCCCAGGCTAGCCTTGGACTCACAGCAGTCCTCCGGCCTCACTCAACACCCCCCCACC
>PVKB01006176.1:0-71158 GCA_004027205.1 Ctenodactylus gundi | reverse complement strand
ATGTCCGCCTCTTTTTCACAGATCTGTCCCTTTCCTCGCTGACCATTTTTAAAGGACTTCTTTTCTTTATTACTTAGATACTGAACACCTGTATTTTAGATACATGACAGGTAAAGTCTGAGACCTTGAGTTGTGGTTAATAGTAAATAAGGCAAAAACATACCCTCCTTCTCCGGCTTCACATAAAATGTTTGGGTGGCAAGTTGGAGCTGAATCTGGGCAACTTCGCAGCTGAGTGAGACCCTGGCTTGAAATCAAAACTAAAAGTGGGCTGGGGATACAGCTCTGCGTGGAGGTCGGAGCCTCAGTCCACAGTGTCACAAATACACACACACACACACATACATGCATACATACGTACATACATACATACAGTGGTTTTTGGCTTAAGCCACAGGAACTTTCTGAGGGTAATACTTCCCTCGAAGTCAATTGTTCTCAAACATGGCTGTCCAAGGGCATAGAGCAAAATATCTTGCATTTCTTTATATTTATAATGAAGAGTAGGAACAGAAGCTTCATAGAGTTAGGCACTGGAGAAAAAAATCAAAATGTACAGTATGCAGTAACACAAGCACAAAATAGGACAAAATAGGACCAAAAACAGCACAGAAAGACATTTAACCTAGAGTCATAGGGCACGTGTGGATCACCTCGGTCTTGACGGAGGATTTTAGGCAAGAAGGAGGAGATCTTTGTGACTGCCATTCTGACGCGCTTCTTCTGGTATCTGTCCCCTTCGGCCTCCCTGGGGACAAAGTCCAGATGTGGAGATTCCTGTGTTTGCACTGTAGGAGCAGAGAGGCGTGTCCCTGAGGCTGTCCCGGTGACTCGTGATGTCACCTTCGGAAGCCTGCAGGGCCTCAGGCAGCTGAGAGGAGGGCCCGAGGGGGTGCAGGCAGGGGAAAGGCATTGCCTCGACCCTGGGAGACAGCACCGCGGGACAGGTGCTTCCCGCGTGACCCCGGCACTTCATGTGGATCTGGAAGCTTGGCCTCCCGGGCCTCCCTGGCTTTTTTCCGGAGTTGCATGTGCCCGTTGTCCACACTTGCCTCTCCCCGTCCAGCCTCTTCCCCTGCTCCCAGCACTGTTCACCTAAGGCTGGTGTGCTCCACCAGAATTCACACACATCACTGCTGCAGTCCAAAGAGACCTGGGAGGGAGACACCGGGAGTCATTACTGGTACCGCCATCAGCAACAGGGTGCCGCTCATTAATCAGTAGTTAGTAAATGTAGATGCCAAATAAAAGACTTTGGGCGGGCTCGGCCAGGAGTGCCGGTAGCGGCTGCCGCGTGGTGCACGTGTGCTCTCCGAGGGGAGCGGTCACCCGGCGCAAAGCTGTTGGTAGCAACCAAAGCAGCTAGGACATGCCGGGGAAATTAGGAAGACAGGAGACGCACAGAAGCAAATTGAGGAAATTAGCGTCACCCCTGGCAGGCAGAGAGACACGAGGCAGAGGAGTGATTCACACGCACAGGGGAGGCCCAGGGGAACGTGGGGAATAGATTTTTAACCACAAAATCTTGCATAATCTTAGTCAACTGTGGTTGAAATCAGTCCTCCAGCACGGACGCATCAGAGATACAGCAAGATCTGCAAAAAGCACCAATAGGGGGAGAGAGGATTTTGTGTGCCCGCCACCTGCCAGGGCCTGGAAAACGCTCTATGCAAACGTCCCAATTTGGAGAGCAGGTGTGGATTTCTGTGGTGCTGGAGGCAGTGCTGGGGTGAAAACCACCCTCTGGAAAGCTGGAGCAGTCTTGAACTTATAGGTAGACTTCTTCCTTCAGTGTGGGAAATAGATGAAAGAATGAACAGATTTGTTGATGCTTATTAAAATCAAACCCAGGAGTGTTGGAAAGAGTGGATGGTGGTGACAGACAGCAGAAAATACCGTCGAGGACACAGTTGTGAAAACAGCAGGCAGGGGACCCAGCTGCCGCTCCTGAGTGAGCAGAGCTGTTGCTCCGGGTCCTTGTGTGCTTTACTAAGCTTCTATCAAAGACAGTGGAAAGAAAGAAAAGTAGAAGACACAGTTCTGAGAAGACGTACTTCAATAATCCAGAGAGATGACATAGCTCACAATACAATAGTCCCTAAAACGTGAAATTAACAGTCATGACTTTTGGGGAGGAGGGGCTCATGAACAATCTTTCATTGTTCTTCTAAGCTAAAAATTGAATCCTAATGTGTCTTTGATGATATAGTGCCTGTTAGGGGATGTTTATTTTTTATATGGTGTAATTTTTAGAAGGACATTTTTCTTATAGTCTCTAGATAAGAATAAACCGAATCTATTAGCGTTGCCAAAAATTTGAGGTCACCCAAAAGCTATTTAAGTAAAAATGTAATGCAGGGAGAGAAGACATGGAGGGATAGGGGCGCGAGTAAGTTGTTTCCCCATTACGTTGGTCGGACTGTATCCTCAGAAACTTTTCATGTTGTAGTGAGGAGAAAACGCAGGTCGGTTCTTGTTTTCATCCTTGCGTTTTAACCAATCTTAGGATTTGTTTTTACATGTACCATAAATTAGGAGAGCAGAAGACATCCACTCACCGATCGCCTGAACTTTTTTTCACTCCTGGAGTTTGGAGACTCAAGCCAGCTTCGCAAAGAATGCCCACCCCGGTCCAAACACAGGACAATCTCCTCTACTTCCCTAAGTCAGTGTTATCAACTGCCGAGGAGAAAACTTCTCGTTCAATAATGCTTGAGTGAATAATTCACTCTCAGACATCGGCTGACCCAAAACAAGCAAGCCAGTTTGTGTACTTAAGTTCTATGAACTTTTGAACGTACTGCCTCGTAAATATAGTACTTGTTGAACTTTAAAAAAGTGTTGACCCCTAAGGACTCTGCTATTAATTATCCCCCTCCGCCGACACAGTGTCTTCCTGTTGCTGTTGCTGTTGTAAATATTTTGTGTGTTTCCCCCTCTTAGGTCTATGGTGGCGCTCAGAAGTCACTGGGCTGAACTTTGGAAGGGCGTCAGGGAATTTTCCTAGGTTCTTGGCAAAGATGTTAGAAATAAAATACTATTTTCTAGTAGAAATCTGCAGTGGTTATGATTTTTGAGTCTGCTAGAAGACTGAGCTCAGGGCTGGTTGGTGACGATTCTCTCAGCTCTACGAGCTGCAGCCTTGACGGGGGTCCGTCAGCCATGCTCCTGGCCTCTGTCACTCTCTGCTGCAAGGCTGCTCAGCCGTGGGGTCCCCCATGGTTTTGGCCTCTCAGGAAGATACGTGTCTGGAACTCCAGCCAAAACTGGGCCTTTGTTGTACTCCATCCCCTTTGTAGTGGCCTGTTGGTCATCACCGCAGTGTAACGCCCGAGGCAGGCTAACCTCGTGAAGAGGTACAGCTAGTCACTGTGTTGTTTTGCAGGTTGAAGGCCTGGACAGCATCGTGTGGGCCCTAGCAAGGGTCCGTATTGATTGGCAGGAGTCTCCACAACAGGAAAAAATCCCATCTCCAAAAAAGAGGCCAGAGGCTGAAGGCATCCCACAATCCCAAGGGCACACCCCAATGGATTTAGGGACCTCCCACGAAGCACCAACCCCTTAGAGGTTCCACATCACCTCAACACCACCACTCTGGAGATCAAGCTTCCAGCACCCTGATCTGTGGGAGACACCCTCAAACCCGATACACGCCATAGCAGCAATGCATTTTTCCCCTCGGCACTTGTAAAAGCTTTGGGGCTGTCCTCCTGTGCGACTGCTGACACGTATATCCCGTTGTCTTCCACAGGCTCTGCGAGGGAGGGTGGGAGAGTTGATGTGAGACTCAAAACCAAGAGGCGTGACTCTTGAAATTGGGACTCCCCCACCCTGCGCATGCATTTTCAAGTTCTGCAGCAACATATGTGCTTATTTATGCTCTGCATCCCAACCTGTCTTATCAGAATGAGACTGTCAGCTCACCGAAGGCAAGCTCATAGTTGACGCTTAGAGTGAGCGAAGCGTTAGGCAGCTGGCTCTCAGTAAGCACGGGCTAGTTGGCCAGAAGTGGCGCGTGACATTTAGCTCTTGCCCAGAGCACCCCACAGCGTCACGATCCTGTCCCTGTGGTCTGGCTGGCTTTGTTCTCCCGTGTCCCACGATGGACAGCCAGAATCGGGGCGGTCGTGTCTGGTGCACGCTTCATCGTTTCTCCTCTGTTCTCAAGCCTGGCAGAGGCATGACCAGCACGGGCCCCATCGTCTTGTTCTGTCCGCAGAGCTCTGGAAACAAGGCAGAACTGCAGGACGCTCTGACTGAGGACCAAACACTTCCCGCGTTTACGAGGGAGCCGCATACTTTTGCAGTTACATACATTCTTTCTCTCATTTATAAAATGCAGAGCTCCTGGCTGGCTGCGAAGTGGGAGATTTAATAATCCCCTCCTGCCCGTGGGCCTTTGTTCCTTGCCTTCTCCCACCCCCACGCTATCCTCCAGAGTCATCTCTGGTCTTTTTTGATTGTTGTTCTTCATAGTTTGGGTTAGTTCCAGACTGCAGAAATGTCATTGCTGTCAGATTTATACATACGAGAGAGAGCACGAAGGCTAGAATAACTTCTTTCTCAGCCTGAAAGATGGATGGGGGGTCAGGACCCTTCACTTCGTAGCCAAACATGGGAAGGCCCATGCACTGCGTGGTCTTTTGACCAGAAGACCAGAAGTGCTTGCTCAGCGCAAAGGAGAAACTGGAGACCAGGATCAGTATAATCTCATATTCCTATTAAATTAAAAAGACAGTGCGAGAGCTCTGCCAAGGTTATGACATGAACTGACAAGACAAAAAAAAAGGGGGGGGGGAAGAATATCAGAGTTTCCCTGGCGCTTTGCTTCCCCCGCTGTTTGCAGGCATGTGGAAAAATAAAAGTCAGCCCCACGGCTTGAGTTATGCCGCAGCTTGGAATTTCCTGGCATTTTTCAACTTGTGACACAGACTTGATGTGATTAAACAAAGGCTTTTTTCCAAACTTAACGTTCTGTTTCTTTCTTTCCTTTTTTTTTCTTTTTAAAGCTGAATCTAATACTCTCTAACGTGTTTTTAAGGCAGAGCAGATGCGTCTGCTGCATGAGCTATCACTAGCAGATTTCTGAGAGAAAAACAGCAGAGGAGGCCCGCGTGGCCCCGGGGAGGAAGCAGTGGGGACAGAAGGGCCTCCTGCAGGCTGGGCATTCGTTGACCGACCTGGGCAGAGTCCCCAGAGGATGGATACGGCTATGGCGTCAGCTTCCTCAGTGGCCCACAGCCAGAGCCTCTGCGGGGAACACGGTGTGCGAAAAAGCATGGGCGAGTGGGTGACAAGATGCCACCTCGGATGTCCTCCAGACCCCTTCCAGGGCTGGTGCTGTGAGGAGAAGGAACTCCTTGGAGGAAGGGCCCCTGAGACCAGGCCAGCAGAGCTTCAGGGGGCACTGAGCTTTCCCAGAGCTGGGTTTTCTATTGCTAAAGATCAGGACTCCCGTCTCCCCCAGTATGTTTGTTTGAAATTCACACTTCCTTATCCCTTAGGCATGTTCCTTAGGACTTATTGTTTATAGGTAAATACTGTCCACAGTTTAGCATGTATTTAAATGGTGCATGTGCGTCCGTGTTCTTGCGTATTGGCTTGTTAATCTGTATGAACCTTCTAATCCTTACCCAACTCGTGATGTCAAGTTTCGCTTTTCAGTTCAAAAATTCTTGACGTCAGAGTAGGTAGTTGCAGATAATGTAGATTAAGGCACAGCAAAACTTTATGTTGAGAAGCATGGGAAACTGAAAATCATTTTGCATTAAAACAGTCCTTTTTTGTAATTGGTGTCATCACCCCTCAGTTTTCTGAATATTTATGACCCATCTGTTCTATAAAGAAGCTATGCACAAAATGGTACAAAATTTGGAGTGCTTTGGGAACTTAACACCTAAAGTCATATGATGCTTGACATTTACACTTCAAACGGAATAGTGCAATGTGGCCCTAAAAGCTGCTATAGTTGATTTGGGGCTGTGATTTATAGGAGCACACGAAAAACCCCCAAATCTGAAACCTGCAAGTCCGTGGAAGGAGGTTTTGTGCATCAACAACATCAGACAACTTTGACTTCGCTCGGGGTTGTTGGTGTTAAGGAATTAGCTGTGAGAGAGCAATTGTTTTCCCCCGTCATACTTAGGTGATGACAGCCTGGGGGTGGGGGGCTGGAGACGCTGACCCAACGGGTCGGGCAGGGAGGTAGAGATGCCTTAGAGAAAAGCTCAGCAGTGGGACGTCAAAAGTGGCAAGAATTGGAATCAACCACTTCCACTTGATATTTCTAAAGCGCTTTTCTTGGGCCCTCTGGGAGCAGTCACCAAAACTAAAGCATCCAACATGCGCACTCTCCAGTTCTCTGCTGCACCTCTGGGAGGGGACATTACTGATAGCCTCCGTCTCCTACAGAACTATTGCTCTGAAGAGACAAGTGTCCACTCAAGACCTGACTTGGGGGTTCATTGGAACCACACTTGGACACTGTGTTGGTTCATTATCCTCTGAACTGACTCTTTGCTGACTGCTGAAATCTCTGCCCGGAAGTGCAATCTTGTCTCAAAGCTGCAGCAACAATGCAGAAACTTAGCCATCTCTTTCCCTCTCCCTGGCGTTTCTTCCCCATTCCGATGTTGCCCAACATGTTTTCAGTCTACTCTGGATTCTTTCACACATTTCCCCCCACTTCTTCAGCAGCATCTTCAGAATCCAGAATCAACCCATCCTTTTCTTCTCTCAGCGGCCCCCGTGCTTCCAGCCAGTGGGCCACAGGGTGGTGCCTCCCAGCTCCTACGCCTGTCCTCGTGCAACCTAGGACAGCCATGGTGATCTCTGAACAGCTAAATCTGACTACGCTGTTAGGCAGGTAGCTAGACAGCGGGAGGCCCGAGGGACAAAGGGGCCGGGGTGGTTGGGGGAGGGACACACAGCCAGTTACAGCTAAATAAAACTGCATTTCACTAGCAGTTGTGGCAGGACAAGGAGACTTCAGTGTGTTACACGTTTGCGATCATTCGCAGGTCTCAGGCGGTGCCCCAGAGTACACTAACACTGTATACACTTTCCAAACCAAGGGAGACAGCATCTCCAGGTGCCAGCGCCCACCCTCAGTCACACCAGAACTGGGAGGTGTTCCTTAAAGATACTCCATCTTTGGGCTGACATGCAGATTCCTATATGATGGCTGGGCTGGTGGCACAGGCCTGTCGTCCTGGCTTCCTGGGAGGCTGAGGTAAGTTCAAAACCAGCCTGCGCAACTTAGCAACTTGGAGAAACCTGGTTTCAAAATAAAATGAAAATATCCTGGGTTGTAGCTCAGTGCGAAGGCCCTGGGATCAATCCGTAGCACCCTTCCAACCCCAAATTCTTACATGATTGAGGCCCCGAGGGAACACGGAGTTCCTGATAAGAACAAGGCAGTCATTTGTGAGGTCACCATTCACGGTGACTTAGGTCCTGACCCACCCCGAGTAATCAGGTGAGAACGCAGGCTGCACCTGGAGCCTGCTGCTGTTCTAGAGGGTGCCTGCCCTCTGCAAAGAGCTTGTTTCTGAACCTCATGGCCTCCTCTGGGCGGCTAGGGAATTCTGCTAGCTTGGAATATCCTCTTCCCATAATACTCCTGGGACTCTAATGCTCTAAACTAAGACAATTTCCAAAAGATAAATCTCATGCCTGGAGAAAACACACAGTAAACGCAAGAGAAATTGGGTGAGTTAGTGTGAGCTTCCCACCCTGGGAGGAGGGAGCCGGTAAAGATCTGCCTCTTGGCTGTTTAAACACCTTTGAGATGTTTGGGTCTTCATCCACTTGCAACTCTTCAGTTTCGGAATTCTGATCCTGCTCAGGAGACACGTTTCCTGGGCAGTACCCGCCGGAGGCGTCTCAATGGAAGGACAACTCCAGTAGCTGGACCTTTCGGTGCCTTTCCTCGGCTAGATAATGCTGAGAAGCCGTAAATGCATATTGACTTGTGAGTAGCTGTTTAAACAGGGCTTCTGGAAATTCCATGGCCATTATATGGCTAGTGAACTCCCAACATTCGATTTAAAATATGTATCCTAACCATAAAAGTTTTGAAGACCTTCAGGGAAAAGCCCCAGCTCTTCCTTTACATTTATTCTTGAAACTGATTGTCTCCGAAAGCTGCACTTGATGTAGGGAGAGAAATTTATGAAAATTACCGGCTTCCCATTGCATCTACCTTAAATCATCTTTATTCGGACCTGCCATTTCCACCCTGGCTTTAACATTTCCTCACCGTCCCTCAGCTGTGAAGTGCTCCCTGTGCGATGGGAGGGAAGGCGTGCACCAGTCCCCACGGCACAGTGGCTGGAGTGTGGCTCAGGGCCCTCCCGCAGGGAGGGCAGAGCAGGAGCTGGCCTTGGCTCAGACAGAACCGGGAGGTGGGAAGGTGCCCTACCAACCTGCTCCCATCCGGGGTGATTTACTAGCTTCCGATATTTTTTTTTCACTCCATGAAGTATGGCTGTATTTATTTACATACAATACAGTGACATTTATATCTGTTACCGTTTCTTGGGAACATACCAAGCCCAAAACTTTAACCATATGACAAAAACATGCTTTCATCTTTGTGGGAATTTCTTTTCTTTTCTATGGTCTTTCATATACAAAGCATACCTTGTAGATGAAAGAAGTGAGCTTGGTACAACAAAACGAGTTACTTTAAAAGGGAGTTCAAGACAATTACGGAATGACCCCGATGGGACTCTACTTTAGTATGAAGTGCTACTCCCAACACACACAGTGACTCATACCAAGAGCGTGTGTGTGCACAGATGCACTCATGTGCAAAATCTAAATGGTCATATATTAGCCTATATATTAGCAGGATGAGTACACATTTTCATATGGATTCAGGTCACGTGGTTACCAGAAGGTGGAGGGGCGGAATGGAGTCATACAGGTGGCCACGTGATCAAGCCTCACGCAGCTGCACCTCAGGTCTTCTCAGTCCAGGGATCCCCATGTGGTGACCAGCTTGCTGCCCGGGTAGAGGAGGGGTGTTGCTTCAGTCATGTCCACAGTGGCAGAGTTTTAGTCCTCAGAATTTCTAAACTCCTAGCGACCACCCTCCTGGAGTCTTGAGTGAGCACAACCGGGCCACTGTTAACCTAGGTAATGCCTTGACACTCCATCGCATAGCCTCCGTTAGATACCAGTCAAGGCGGGCAGATTGCAAGACGCGCTTCCTAGCGCAGAGGCAAGGAGACCAGGTGGCAGGACAGACGCCTGCCTGCACCCGGGCACTGTGAAGGCAGAGCTGGGCTTTCCCTGCAGGCTCCCCCGTTCTTCGGCCCCCACCCACCCTCTCCTGGCACACCGTCAGGGCGCCCAGGTCACTCACTGCCTTCCAGTCTTTTGCATTCTGTGAATAATCATATATATTTTTTTCACGTCTCTGAAGGAGACCAGCTTGTGTGGGTTCTGGTTGGGAAGCCATCCTGGGTCTGGAGTCCACCGGGGAGGGCAGGTTCATCTCTGGAGGAGTTCCTCGCGGGACAAAGGGCGCAGTCCACCACAGTGTCCAAGTGTGGTCCAATGAAGTCAGGTCTGAGTGGAGCCACCAGCACGGAGCTCCCAGAGGCCATCTGAGGCCCAAGAAATGTGGCGGACTTTAGCTCTCGCCACGAAGTCTGTATCGCTAGGTGGAGCTCAGAGAGCTCAGGCGGGGCTGAAGAATGCCGAGATGTCACTTGGTCTGTGAGATGGGGTTGAGGAGACGTTGGGCCCGAGCTGGCTTCGGTGTGGGGTGGTTTGTGTAGCGGATTTTCCCAGCGCCTTCCTGATGTCTCGGTGCATGGACTGAGGTGCCGGTGTGAAGCGGAAGCTGCTGGGACGTGTCCGTGACCACACGAGGGGATGGCTCGGGGAATGCTCTGTGACATCGTGGGAGGACCTCCTACCTCCTGGGGTCACACGGTACTCTGGCACACAATGCGTGGCAGGGTAGGGTTTATCAGCGCAGTTCCCGGAGGCCTGAAGGCTCAGGGAGCAGTGGAGATCAAGGCTTACGCTGGTGAGGAGTGAAACAGCACAGAGAGGAGATCTCCTGGACTGGGGTTTCCGGCCCTGGCCCCTGGCCTCGGGTCAGCTCGAGGCTTGCTAGCAGCCTCTCCGCAGAGAAGGCCAGCATGAAGCCGCACCCCACTGCTCACGTGGCCACACAAGCTCCACCTCCTGCCAGGGAGCCCAGGCTTTGGACCCTTCAGGAGCACAAACTCTGCCCTGAACGGTGTGTGGGGGGCTATCTGGGCTGTGTTCTCCGTATGCAGACCTAATGCCTGGTGATCCGAGGTGGAGCTGAGACAGAGCGCTGATGTGGCCCCCGCTCCCTCCTCGCCTGTGGGAAAAGTGTCCTCTGCCAAAGGAGTGCTGAAAAGTTTAGGGACTGCTGTCCTAGATCCGGTGTGCTGCCAAGGGGCAGACCTAAGGTAAAGTCTCAGGAGCACGGAGACGCTCGGCAGGGTCTTTCTTGTTGTGCGTGTGGGAGGACCAGGTGGGGGCAGAGGCTTTAGTCCCTCAGCTCTCCCTACCCTCATCCCCATGCGCAAGGCCGGGGCAACATGCAGCCACAGCTCGGGAGCCCCTCTCCTCAGGCTCAGCCCTGTTTCTGGCCTGCAGACCCAAGCCACGAGGGAGGGAATGTCGCGTTCCTGATTTCTCAGAGAAACCTCGATAGGGGCCCGGGAATTTGCTGGGAGTTTTTCTTCATTTCTACAAACTCAGTACCTGTCTTGTGACTGGGTTTTGAGAGGAAGTTCTTGTAATCAGGACTGTCACTATAACCGGAAGTGGTGTCCAGGTTTCCCATAGAGAGAGCAGAACACGCTTGCACAGTGGTGCACGCCTGTAATCCCAGTACTCCAGAAGGCTGAGGCAGGAGGATGGAAAGTTTGAGCTCAGTCTGGGCAACTTGATAAAACCCCGTAGAAAAATACTAAAGAGTTCACCCCCAAAACCTCCCCCAGCGCACACCAAACCACACAAACCAAGAACAGAGCAGAGTTCTAGAATCATATAAGCCACTGGTCGTATCTCAGCCCATGTTATTTTGGGCAAAACACTATAATGCTTCTGGTCTCCAGTCCTCTCAATTGTGAAATGAAAATAATATTTTATGACTGCAAAATTGGGACATAGAGTCTGCACAGGGATTCCTGTGGTATTTCTAGGTATAAGAGTCAAATGAGCTTATAAAGATTGGGTCTTATTGTGTTTTTTGCGGGGGAGGAGGCAGAGGGGGGAAGGGCGCACTGCAAGGGCCTATGGCAGAAATGGCCTAAGATTCTTGAACTGAAGTCCCCACCGGGGATTTTGGGTGACTGAGTGTGGCGCCTCCTCCAAGGCAGTTGGGTAAGGCTCCAATCACTACACTTTACTCGTCTCCCTCAATCTAAACCTTTGCTGCCTACTGTACCTGACATCGTTACCTTGCAAACCTGGGGATTCCAGAACTCTCCCTCGTGTTCAAGGAAGGCGCCGGCTTCCTCTGGCTCTGAGCTGTCCTGGCCCTGCTGCCCGGGCTCGGGTGAGGAAGGGCACCACACTCCACTCCCTTACGTGGCAGTGTCTCCTCACATGTGGGCTCTGTCTCTTTCACATCTGGAATTCATCTGAAGTATGCGCTGGGGCCCGGCCCCGCCTCCCCTGCTTCTGGGCTGGTGAGCTCTGAAACGTGGAGAGGGCCGTCATCCTGACCTGGCAGCGGGTGGATGGCTGGGCACCGCTGGCCCTGAGAAGCAGGCGAGGCCTCATCAGCCTGAGGAAAGTGGACAAGAGTCCAGCTCATCGGCCCGTCTGCGCCACTATCTCCTTCCAAAGCCAAGAAACAAGGCTGGCCCTGAGAGGCCAGCCTCAGCCAGCTGCCCACTGGGCCAGCAGACAGCTCAAGGGACTGTCAACACTTGGGCTGGTGTAGCTCGGAAATGTGACTGAAGGGCAGATGTCCATCCTGTGGGCTTCCTCTGTCTCTTCCATGGTTAACCCTCTGAAAGCAGAGCTTTAGTGCTAAAAAATGAACTGACCAGGAAACCGGGCGCTTACTAAGAAATCAAGCAGACAGGGCCTTCTGAGCTGGGTCTACACTGCAGAGAGGCTGCCACCGTTTTCTGGCCACAGGCTGATATTGGAGAGCTGGCAGGGTCACAGGTCTTGGGACTCCAGGTTCCAGAATGCTTCTTGGGCCTCGCTTCTCCTCTGCCTCTGCATTCCCTTCAGAGACAGAAGTCCCCAGCTCCTTCTGCGTGCTTTTATCACTTTCAGACCACGTGCCTTAACCAAGGCCCCTCGTGCTTCATAGACTGAGATGTTTCTCCTGCTCCAAAACTCCATGAGGAAGGCACCCTTCAGCCTGCTGTTTTTGTTTTTGACAACTTTTTTTTTGAAAAAAGAAAACCCACAAATGTCCATATTTGCCGTTTTGTGTAATAAAGCTTATTTTCTGGCCATTTTTTGGGGGGGCCTTGAATGTTGAACAGAATGTCACTTCAGCTGCCTCACTGGGAACTCTTGGTTGTTGGAGAAGCTCATGTGGCCTGTGCTCTGTTGACTCGCTGTCAATACATTAAAAATATTGCTGTGTGCGTGTGTGCGTGTATGCGTGTGTGTGCCACACGTCGTTTGTCTCCCTCTAGGCTCCAGAAAGGCCACATTTTTAGCACACTTTTGTCTACACAGGACTAAGAGAAATGGTGTCTGATAGTGTCCTGAGGCCACAGGGATGGCGCGCCTGAGATGAGACAACGACAGATGATTGTGAAAAAAGAGAGGGCTGAGTATTTCACTCATACTTTACAGTGAAGAAAGAATTTGGGTTTTTTCTTTTTTTAAGGCCAAACGTTTAAACCAACATTTACCAAAATGTGCGATGAAAAATATAATTCCGGTCAACAACATGGAATCAGAACCTGGTGGCCCGATCAGTCAGGGCAGTCCCGTTGCCCACAGCCCGTCACTGCGATACCCCTGCAATTTCCCAGACGTTAGTAACCACACAAGTGCCTCCAATTCTTCAGGAGAGGAGGACTTGTTCACAGTCTCCTCTCATTATGAGGTCATTTTCTGGGTCAAGGAAACCTCTCCCAAAAGGTGAACAGCTTGCTGAGTGACTCACGTAGGCCGATTACAGGCCGAGATAATGACCAGGAGGGCCGCACTTTCCCTGGCATCCCTGCCGTGTAAGCACGGCTGGCTGGGCTCAGCATGGCTAAGTCTACAAGAAATTTAGGTCTAAGGGAAATGGCTTCAAAAAGCTATCTAGAATAAATGCTTCTAAATATGAAATCCCAGTTTGGGGTCATCAATAATATACTAAAAAATTTCACTTTTAAACCAAAACTTGTACAACTGGCCTGAGGAATTTATTGTTCCTCCTCAGGTGATACAGGGTCCCGTAAGATGGCGCAGGGTGCTTCCGGACAGCAGGTCAGAAGATCGGCATTGTGTGAGGGTAAGGGGCAGGAGGTAGCACCCTCTCTCTGTGGAAGTCAGTCCCCCAGGCAAGGAGAGCCCTTGCCACCCCATGCTCAAGGCTGGTGCCTGAAGATGCCCAGCTGATGTGTGGAATCCTAATCTCCTCCTGGTGCCCCGCAGAAAGGTGTTTTCCAGGGCTGCCTGCCCAGCTGACCAGAGTGGGACATTTCCAACAGAGCTTTGGGCACCGAAGGGGCAGAACTGGAGGGCAGAGGAGCCAGGCTTGGTGGCTGGCACAGGTCTGATGCCCTAGCACTCCGGGAAGCTGAGGCAAGGAGACCGTAATTCAGAGGCCAGCTTGGGCTACTTAGTGGGATCCTGTCTCAAAATCAGAAATCAAAAAAGGAAACTGGGTTGGGGGTGTAGTTCCGAGTCAAGGCTCTGGACAGATCCCAGTGCTCACCCTCCTCTGACCTCGCCACAAAAAGGAAGCCAAGTGCATTGAGAAAATTCATTACTTAAGGAACTTTTGTGCAAAAGCAACGATAATTAAGAAATGTTCAGACTACCAGGCAAAGGCCTCTGAAACAAACAAACAAACAAACCAACCAAACAAAAATGAAACACAACAAAAAACATCCCACAAAAAAAGAGCAAAATATTCGAGAAAAGAGGATCCCACAGGCTACTCTCTGTGTAGCTGGAGGTGGGTTTGGAGAAAGGGTTACATTTCAGTCCTTGGAGAAAAAAAGAAAAACAACTTCATCACCAGAAAGCATTTTTTATTTTTATGTGTTCATTTGTTTGTTTGAAGCCAGGTCTCGCTCTGTAGTCCAGGATGGTCCTGAGCTCATATGGAGCCCAGGCTGGCTTTAAACTCACAGAAACCCTCCTGTCTTAGCTTTCTCAGTGCCAAAACTAGTGCATGCCTACCCAGCTATGTGGTGCTAGGGAACTGAACCCAGAGCCTTGTGCTTGCAGAGCCAGTACTCTAACTACTGAGCTACACTCCCAGCTCTTCCTTCTGGAGTGTTAAAGCTCCTGGAACCAACCAGAAACCCACAGTGGAAAAGCCAGGAAAATCACCTCTGTCTTCACCCTCTTCAGTTTCTTACTACAGTTCTCCGTTGCGTCCCTGTGCCGAGCATAAGATTTGATGAAAAACAGGATGAATCACGGCAAAGGGATCGTAGCAAATCATGATCCAGGTATGGAAGTGATTCTCACCACTTAAGACTCCCAGATTTTCTTAGAATAGGCCCTACACGTTCTTACGTGAGGAAGGGTAGACAATCAGGCTCTGCAAACAGTTCTCAATTAGCTCAGCCTGTGGCCTTTGGCAGAAATCATGTCCAAGTCATGTCACTCTCAAATGACTTAGGTCTTGTTTAACTTTTTCCAGAAGTCAGCACTGTAAATGATTGTAAATGCATTGTGATTTTGAATCATGAGGAAAAATGTTTAGGCTGTGATATAATCATTTTTTAACCACTGGCCAAGAAGAGAACAAAGGAAAGAAAACATGTTCAAAGGTTTGACATGGAGAATGATTATAGTGGATGCTATGGCTACAGATTCTGCTTAATATCTTTAAGAGAAAGTAGGTCAGCAGTTTGGTTTCTCATGGCTTATTGTTCTTCCTAAATGTAAAGACTTGAAAAGCTCTTGACACCTAGTGCTAACTAACACAAGTTGTTTGGATTTCTACACATTTTACACTTTGCTAAGTGTGGTATTTCATGAAATGACAACTCTAGAAACAAGGACTCTTCAAACTGGTGGGCAGTCGGGATCTGGGTGCCAGCGGAGCTCCAGGAACGCGAGCAATTGCTTGTACGTCACTCGGAGCTCTAAACTAGACTTAGTGATCGGGTAGGAAGCGAAGGAAGATGAAGTCCAGGCCTCTGTCTGCACGGATGGCATGGCCAGTTGGATGGAGAAACGAGAGTCCACGCACAATAACACAATTAGTGAAATAGATTAATGTAAAAATGTACATGAGCACAAAGGACCCAAGTCAGCATCAAAGGTCAGGGAGGAGAGAGAGACGGTGGGAGGAGGGATGGGTGAGGGGGGGTCCGTCGGGGGAGAAGGGGTCTCCACTCGCTGCCTATGAGAAAAAGTGTGCATGAAAACGTGTGCGGAGGGATGAGGGTGGGAAGGGCCGGGGGGTGGGGTGGGTGGTGGGGACTGCGGCTCCAGGACACGAGTGGGAAGGAGTGCGGAAGGTGGCCCCCAGGACACGGGTGGACAGTAGTGCGGGAGACGGCGACCCGGGACATGGCTCTGCAGAACTCTCAGGCTAGTGGGTGGGTTCCAGAGTCTGCCAGGCAGAGTAGAGGTAGACTTTGTAGAGACAGAAAATTAGAAAGAGAAGGGGCAAGCGGGAGGGGAAGTACAATTATTGGTATACACTGTGTGTGCACCGACTTCCCAGGGTGGATATCAGGGTTATGTGTCACTCGCATACTAATCAAAATTTAAAAAGAAAGAATTTCTGTGGTCAAGACACGAGTTTCTGAGTTGAAAAGAGGAAAGGAGCTGGGACGCTGGAGGGCTGTATTTGCCAGAGGGAACCTGAACTTTGTCACAAAGACTTAATTCTCTGGGATCTGGTGACCTGGCTTTGCAAACAGTTCTCAGTTAGCTCAGCCTGCGGCCTTAGGGACAGGAAGTGCCGTGTGGGAGAGGGAGGCCCAGGGACAGCCAGGAGGTCACTAGGGTTATGGGGCAAGCCCTGGAGCCTTGGGGGACAGAAGATAGCCCTTCCAGGGTGGATGGCGGGGTGGAGGGAGGGGGCCCACTCACCACCTAGGGGCAAGTCAGGATGGGTTGGCTTTTGTTTGTGTGTCCGCAGTGCCTTAGACACTGAAAGTTCAGTGCAGCTTGGGCCGGAGTGGCTGCGTTCACTGACCTTACCGCGAGATAGGCGGGCCAGCGAGGAGTCCTGGGTGAAGTCCTTTGTTTTCAGTGAAGCTGGTGTGTCCCTAATTTATAGAGTTCAGTGAAAGAAGCTCGGGAGACTGAGCCAGAATCACATTGGCAGAAGGACAGTTGGTGGCCCAGCAAAGGCCTGGCTGGGGGCACAGCTCTGTCCTGGCCACGGGGCGGGGCTTGCGATGTGGGTACGGATCTAAGGCTGATTCTGAAAATGCACAGAATTCATCATAATAACTTCAACGTGAAAGTCACAGCTGCTGAGCCGCCCCTTCCTTTCCAGAGGAGGGCTTTTGTGTGTCAAGAGGATTTCGGGACAGTTGTGTGTTTCGAAAGTTTTTAGCAATTCGGGAAAATTTAGGTGTTACTACACATACGTACATAAAGACAATCTGCGTAGTCTTAACTATTCCCAAGAGAATTTGTCTTACAAGGTTTAAAAAGAACAAACTTTATCTTTTTAAATGACTGAATATGCATCGTGTATATTTTTTAATTTTTCTGCTGTGCCTTCCTGTTACTTCTAGCTCTGGGTCCTGTTCTAGGACTACTTACTGAATTAGTCACATTCGAATGGGGGGGCTAATGAGTGGAAAAGCCACGCGCAAACTAATGACATGTGACCTTTAATCTTCTCTTGGCTTTTCCCTTAGTACCACACCGCCACGTCCCTCCCCCTGCCCCCTGACGCACGCACGCGCGCACACAGTGTGGTTACCCCACTTCCTACTTCGGGGGAATCATGTGTTGCTTACGGAAAGCAACTTTCCCTTCTTGGCCCAGGCTTTTCATGTTCCTCCTCTCCTTTCATTTTTGAAGTTAGGTTTTCTGATGTTTGGCACCAACGTGAACTAAAATGTCTTACAAACTCCCACTCCCCTTGCAATCACAATTAACTTTGGAACCACACGAAAAGTCTTAAAATGTGATTTGTTAAATCATCGTAAGATCGAGAATGAATGCAGGAGCGTTTCTAATTTTTAAACTTTATTATTATAAATAAGGCAGTTTTAATTTACAAAGTTTATATGCACATACGTCTGGCCTGAACATGCACACATGAGACAGCAAACACAGATGGAAATAGTAGTAACTGGTAGAAGGGGTCCCGGAAGAGGCCTGCCCACCACCTTTGTCAAAAAGAAGGCTGGTGGATTGGCACGCCCACGGCTACTGGGGGTAGACCTGGTACAGCACAGCCCATTTTCAGGCCCGGACCTGTCTCTTGGCATCCATACCTCAAGCACGAAACTACCGCTAGTTGGGCTGCTGTGCCCTACACAAGTGGAGAACTGACTAGAGTGCCACGGGGTTAGAGGTCAGCACGGAAGCAACTTCCTTGATTGCTACCCATTTGACAAAAACTTCTGGTGATGGCTGGCCCCAGCTCCCCTCCTCTACCTTGTTTTGTCTTCATGGAATGAGAAAAGTAGAGTCTGGAAACCCGACCCAGCTCAGCCTCTCAAAAGGCTTTTGTCTGGGAACTTGACCACAGCAGTTCATGAACAGCCGCTGGGCTGAAAGATTTTTGTCCCGGCTCCCCCGATCCTTTAGAGAAATAAACAGCGCCAGACACACTGGAGGCTGGGCTGGACTCTGTCCCCACCTTGGAATGCACTACTGCCCATCCAGGCATCTGTCCCCCAGAGGACAAAACATTCGTGGGACTTGCTTCCGTGGGGTCCCCCATCACATCTTTTGTTTGTTTTGCCAAAAGTAGAGCAGGAAAAGTTCTTAAAAATTGTCTTCAGTGCATCTTGAGAGAACGGCTAAATCTGTGTCTACAGAAAAGCACTTGAGTTTGTGCTTCCAGCAGATGAATCACAAGCACACTGTATCTAATTTCAGGCTATGTTGTGGTTTTATTTCTGGTGGTAAAATTCAAAGGCAGTGAGTGGTCACCTTTGGGCTCTCCTCATTACCCTTTCATACTGGGGTAGGCCTTCCAATTTCTCCTTTGGGAACGTCCTACTATGTGCGCACTGGGTTCCGTTTTTGAAGTATCCTGCCCCCCCCCCCCCCAAGAAGCATTTTGTGATGTTTCCTTTGAATAAGTGACTTTGATTCCATTCAGAAAAAGTAATGGCTTTAGCCTCTCTTCAACATGTATTAATCGAACACTTAAATTCAAGGAAAATACCACTTTCAAAATTTCTGATGACAAAATGCATCGTGATTCTTCTGCCTTTTGTGAGAATTACAAATACCCTGGGATGCTTTCTACGTAAGTATTTTGAAATGCAGCTGAAAGTGTCCATCTGAGAAATTAAAAGACTTTTTTTTTAAACCTCATTTATGTTTTTAAATGAGGGGTGGCAACTCTGCCTCTCAGGCTTCAGGTGTGAGACTTAAGCACAGGTCGCCCCCGAAATCTTGGGGTTCTAGGAACAATCTCCTTTGGAGATGGATAGAAACTGTATTTGTTCTTGGTGATGGGCAGGGTACGACGTTTCCAATCTCAATTTCTGGATCTAGCTGGGCCCCGTGGTGGTGCAGGCCTGTCATCCCAGCACTCTTGGAGGCTGACGCAAGATCGCAAATTTGGCTACAGTCTGGGCAACTTAGAGAGTTAGCGAGATCCTGTCTCGGACAAACGATGTAGCTCAGAGTGAAGGCCCTGTGTTCAATTCCCAGTACCACCATTATTAATGATGATGATGATAATAAATCCAATTTTAAATTGGCTAAAATCCTTTCTGGGCCAATCTCTACAATTGTTTTCAGTGTTTGCCCCACCCCCCGCTAAGGCTTGACTCCTTTAAGAGTCTCCTGTTGGGTGAGCAGAGGCCAGCTCAGCTCCTGGGCAGGGAGGAGATTGGGGCCTGATTAGCAGGGCAGTTCCACTCTGCAGGGCGAGCGTTTCCCAGACGTGATCCTGCAGATTGCAGGGCTATTTTTAGTAGCTCACCTCCCAGGCAATGCAGCTATTAGATATCCAGATATCCTTGCCCCTTTCAGGTTCAGGAAAACAGAACATAAAAGGGTGTAATTGAATGATTACAGCTAAGGACCAGTCACCAGGAGCCACAAGGCCCCTCGCTTTCTCCCGAGCACTCAGGGCCCCAGCCTGGAAGGCTGCCTTCCTACCCACCGCCCTGCGGAGAGCCAGGGCCTCAGGGCACGGGCCTGTAGAGTCAGGGTGGCCTCAGAAGGGCACCCGGGCACTAGAGTCTGGTCACAGCAGAGGGCAAAGAAGTAGACAACCCGAATTGCAGCTCCATGCCCAGCCACGGGAGGTGGGTGGGTTGTTTCCGTTTACCAATGAGCAGAGCTTCTTGCTGCGGTCTGCGGGCCGTGTGCCTTAAATTCATACGTTGGAGCTAAACCCCGGTGGCTTGTATTGGAGGTGGGACCTTTGGAAACCGTAAGGTCACGAGGGTGGGGCCTCAGAGATGGGATCAGTGTCCTTATCAAACAGGCTGGAAGAGCTCAGCTGTCTCCCCGGACGGCACAGCTAGGAGGCTCCACCTGCTAGCAAGGCCATCCGTGTTGGACGTCCCAGTCTTTCCCCTGGTAACGAGCCACTGACCTTGTGCTATTATTGCGTTATGGCAGCCCGAGCTGACCGGGGCATTTCCCGGGCCACCAGCGCTGGGACCTCCAAGGTCACATGCGTAACTGCAGTGCATCCGGACTTAGCCCCTACCCTGCTTCACCGACACACACCCCGCTGGAGGGGAGGCTGAGCAGGAGTCTCCGCTGCTCAGTGGTCAAGTAGTTGCTAGCCCAGAGCACATCCAAGACTGGGAAAGATGGCACGGCTCCTAGGCCCTGGAATGCCCAGCCCGAAAAGAAGGGTGCTTGGCCGGGGCCCCTCCCCATCACACCTGTGGAGCCCGGCTGAAAGCCCGTTCCCTCGCAGAGTGGGGTGCTGCACACCCACCTCCTGCCCCGTGAGCCCCAGACAACAGGAAACGGACTTTCAAATTTCATTCTTTTTAGGACGCTGTTTGAAATGTAGCATTTCTATTCGTCAGTCCCCAGAGGACCTACGGGCAGGAGCTGTGGTCCACTGTTCTGCCTGTGTCCCTGGGCTGGCAGCCAGTGCATCGCGGGCTTAGGGCGCCAGTGCAGGTGTCTGCTTACCGACTCTCCATGATGCACAGGGCCCTGTGCGTGGTGCTACACGTGTGCTTTCTCACGTGACTCCTCCACACCTTGAGGAGGTGCATTTGTCAACCCCATCTTACCAGATGTCATCGAACAGCATGGTGAATATTTAAAGTTTTACAGAATGCATCACAGTGTAATAGATTGTGCCACGAATCTCCGTGATAACCCCCCACCCCCACTTCAGGCACCCTCACCCCATTGTCTTTCCCGTTCTGATGCGGTGCCAGAGTCCACCTTCGGGGGGCTGTGGTTGCGCTGTTGTGGGTGCTGCAGTGTCCTGAGTCAATCTGCAATGTTCGCCCTGAGTAGTTGCTTGGACTTTGGGGAGGAGTAGAAGTCACACAGCTCCGCATCCAGTCAGCAAGCTGGAGGAGGACGCACCGTCATGTTCTCATGAGCTCAACTTGTACAGATGAGGAAACGTGGGCCTGGAGAAGCCTCTTAAGTACAGAAAGCTAGTGAGTGTCAGCTCTACGCTGACCAAGGACATCTCTCTCGAATCAGCGCTTATGGGTGACAAGGTGCTGTGTGCACAGTGTTAATCTGGGAGGCAGCAGAGTCACAGAGCCGTGCAATGAGGGATCCAGGCCACACAAACTTGGGTCATTGGAAAGAGATTCCAGTGTGTTTCCAAAGGCTTCCAGAGCCGTGCTTGTCAGAAGTCACCGTGGGTGTATGCTTTACAACTCCTGCAACAAAGGCATAGCCCAGGGCCCTAGCCACACTCGGAGGGCAGGGAAGCTGAGAAAGAGAATTCCCACCTTCGGCCCTGCCGTGTGCCGGGCCTGCGTCTCCACGCCATGACGTGCGCAGACATGGGAGGCAGGTGGGTATCGTGTCCTTATCCCTCTAGGATGTCGCTGTGCTCTGCGGGTGAGTGAGGGAGGGGAGGTGCGCGCTGGTGCAGGTGTTGACATTCACCTTTGTTCATAAAAGTATCATCTTCCCCTCTGCACAGGAAGTGTCACAAGGACTCTCCGGATGCTCCTTACGGGCTCAGCATTCAGCAAAGACCTGGTTCGTGTCTACACGGAGGCCTCCGCAGGTCCGAGTGACTGTCGGAGTCAGTCAGACCCGGAGCGCTTGCAGCAGGGGGCGTAGCCGAGGGGCTGCGGGGCACACCTGGAAGCCTTCCTGGGCTTTGAACGGGGATGTGGGGGTGGGAGGGAGGACGGAGAGGGTGAAGGGGAGAGGCGGGGCTTCTGGGGGGAGACAAATATTACCTCGTCATTTTGAGGGGAGAACCAAGAGCAGAAGCTGCCTTGATTCAAGGGGTTGGGGAAAGATGGGAGCGAGGGCAAGGGCCCGGAGGCCTCGGTGTCCAGCTGAGGCGGAGACCCTCGTCCTCCCTGCACGGGCCCTTCCTCGGGGCCGGGGCTCCCCTCCTGCGCACAGCAAGCCCGAGCGGGGGCTTCTCGGGTCCTGGGCCGCATCGGGAATCCCACTTCTCACCGGGGCAGCAAGACACTGTAGTCACTTCACAAAGAGCTTTTAATAGCTGTCATCTAGACTTAGTTTTTGAATTTTATTTTTTATTTTATTTTTTAACATCATGTGGATGTGAGAATGGCGTTCTTAAAGGGTTCTGAGGAAGAAAGAGTTAGCACTAAAATTAAACCTGACGAAGGTTTAAAACAAGTCAGGATATCTTCTCATAAAAGACGGCAGCTTTTCCCTCAAAAGCTCTAGAAGGAGAGGTGGTGGTGGGGGGACTGGCTGCGGGAATTGGTCCCTGGGGAGCACCAGGAAGACACTGCACCAGAACGCGTCACCGACACCTGCCTGGTTATGGCTTTTGTTTTCCTCAACTTCGTGGACAATTTTAAGCAGTAGACCCTGGAGCAGAGACCAATGATGAAAATGAATTTTGAATGGTTATTTGTCTCAGTAAGTGTTGTGGTTTGGGTGTACAGTGACCCTGCAAGCCTTGTGTATTTGCATGTTATAAAATACCCGCTTGCTGTTAAGAGCAGGGCCTGGTAGGAGGGGGCGGAGCCTCAGGGCTGGATCCCCAAGGGATGGATCACTGGGGCAGGACCTGAGGCACCTCCTGCCCTCCTTGGTTCCTCCGCGGCCTTACTGTGAAAGCTCTGCGGCTGCGGCCTGCTGTGTGGGTTCCCTGTCGCTGGCCACCCAAGCTTCTGAAACCGTGAGCTAAAATAAATCTTTCTCCCTTAAATTGTGGATGTTGGCTATTCTGTCTAAACAACAAGAAAGTAACTAAGACAGTAAGGTAAGTTCCTTTTGCATTTTCCCGGCTCACAAGCTGGAAATTTTAAGTTTCTAAGAATTGAGCAACACACTGAGTGCCTGGAGTATTTTGCACAAACATGAATCTCCCATCTCTGGAGAGGGGACAGTGTCGTGAACACCCCATGGTCAGCCAGTGTCGTCAGTTCTGTGAGGCAGCCCTGACGGTAAAGTGTCTGCACCTGGGATCCCACAGACTGGTACACACAGACCTTTAGAGGAGATTCTGAAGGGACAGTGACTTGCCACCCCCTCCTGACACTCAGCCACTGTAGAACCAACACTCTGCCAAGTATTTCACACATGTTTTTATATATACAAGCTCATGGGTTCTAACCCATGATTCATACACACAGAGGCCACTCTTCCATTTAAGCCCTGGAACAAGAGCCCAGCTCTGAAGCGAGTAAGTGATGTATAAGTGGGAAAGAATTTTCCTGAAACTTATGTATGTTTTTGTGTGGGTAGAGCCCGTTTGGGGATCGCAAGCCTGGCACTATCCAGAAAGCAAGACAGGAGTTAGAGAAGCCGGAGCTTCAAAAGGAAGCGTCTAGAGACGCCCTGTCAGGACAGCGGCAGAAGCCACACCCGTCCAGGAGGTCGCTAGCAGGAGTAGAACACGGGCGTCTAGAGACGCCCTGTCAGGACAGCGGCAGAAGCCACACCCGTCCAGGAGGTCGCTAGCAGGAGTAGAACACGGGCATCTACTTCACTACTTTTCCCTTTTTGGCCCACAGACTGTATGTCTTTAAAGTATAAAACACATCTTGATCTATCCATCTGTTTATCTACCTAACTACGTGGATATATAAATAATTACTACAGGCCAAACAAATTACATATCCATCTCCTACTCTTGTCTTCACACGTATGCACGTGTGTGTCAGAGCTCTAGACACTGTCGTAGCATAGACGAAGCATTGTCAACCACCATCGTGACGCTCCCTGCTGCTCCTGGACCCGCTCACTTTGCACCATTACAGCTTTGCACTTTCCGACGATCCTGCTTCCGTTTACGCCACTGCCTTGTCCTGGGGACAACGGTTCTAGTTTCCCGTTCTGTACTCAGCAGGTGACATTTCCCTTGTAAGCGAGGTCTTGCAGTGTGGCACAGCCCCTGGTGGCTTCGGGAGTGTCCATGTCAGCGCACATGGGTAGCTCATGCCGGAGGACTAATGTGCCTGAGTGTCTGGGTCCCTGGGACCAGCAGGTACCACCTTGCCTGACAACCACGGATGGGGTCTGTTCCTCACCTCAGGTACGACATCTCCCACCGGGAAACGTGTCATTGATCAGAAAAAGGCTCCTGAAGCCTCTTCCGGATTCAATATGCAGGTGATCCTAAGGCTTTGCTTGAGGTTGGCCATGGTGGGTCACAGGCCTGATCTCACATCAAGATCATGGTTTTTCTATGCAAAGGACAGCTGGCACTGGTAACCACAGAGCCCAGGAAATAATGGATGTTCTTAAAGGTAAGTAATCTGTGCAATGAGTGAAAAGTTAAATAGTTGCATACCTACATCATTGCATAAGTGCTCACTGGATTCCTTAAGTATCAGGAAGCACACTAAATACTTTAAAAAGCAGGTGAGCCCCTGATATATAGCGGTCACGTGTTTGCACACAAAGGAATACACTTAATCTGTCTGAAAAAAAGCGAAGCTGGTGGGCATTAACTTATTACCCAAAGACGAAGCAAAATCCCAACACAGCCTCTGTTGCTTCTCTGCCGCTCAGTGGCAAACGCCATAACCCCGCAGCTTCGAAAAGCCCAAACCCCCTACCTCCCAGTTCCTGTTGGTCGGCTTGAGCACGGGGAGTCTGGCTTCTTTGTTCAGGGCCTCAGCAGGTGGAGTCGAAGTGTCAGTTTGGGCTATCGGTGGTGTTGGAGTCTTGGGGTCTTCTGAGCTCACTGAATTTTGGGGAAACCCATTTTCTTGTAGCTGTGGGGCTGAGGTCCCATTTTTATTTTTTTGTTTTTTATTTTTGTTTTTTTCTGGTACCCGGCTGAGCACCTCTCTAAGCTCACAGAGGCCACCCTTGGTCCCTACCACGTGGCTGCCATGTGGGGAGCTCCCTTCTTCCAGAGGACAGATGTCTTTGGCTCTTCTTCAGTTCTCTGACTTCATGGGACTCAGTTGGGCCTAGTATATGGACAGCTGGGCTGGAACTTCAGTGACAGCTGTAAAATGTCTTCACACAATTGATTTTGACTGAATTCCAACCTGTGCATACCGTTGGCTGGTGACTGTACCTACTGCCTGGCCCCTGAAAGATGACGGGTGCCGAGCAGGGGACGGGAAGGGACATTCTTTCCCGTCCATCACATAGCTCACTGCCGAGACTCCTGTAGCTGAACATCAACGACAGGAACACATATGTAGTTATCTATTTATTGTAAATTTTAAGAGACATGGGAGGCTTCGGGGAGGAAGAGCCAAGGAAGCACGGAGAGCCATGTGCGTCATGGTCAACTGGGGTACGTACCCGGAGCAGGGAAGGGCTGACACCACGGTAATGAGCTGCGGTGAGGGACTGGTGGGGGTTGGCCTGATACTACCTGCCTGTTCAGGCCGGGATGCTGCGTTTACTCAGGTTCTTCCTGGTGCCGGAGAAGTTGTGATGAAGGGCCCTCCCTTCTCCAGGTAGGGAAGAGCTCTCATTCTTAAAATGAGGATCTCCTGGCCTGTTCTCGGGGGACGCCAGTCACTCCTGGGCAGGCGGGGTAGGAAGATCCCTTCTGATTTCCAGCACCTGCTTCTGCTGCTCCTCAAATGTCCGAATGTTGTGTTGTGGGACGGCATGCCCTAACTCCGTGATTCGACTCACCACGGCTGAAATGTTGGGAGAGGGGCTGGCTCAGAGTCACACAGTACTCCGCGGTTAGAGCTGGAATCTAGCTGGCTAGGCCGGGTGCTGCGGGCATGTAGTCCTAGAATTCTGGGAGGCTGAGGTAGAAGGATCATAAGTTGAGCCCAGTCCAGGCCAAGTAGTGACTTAGAGAGACCTGTCTCAAGATCACAACTGCAAATGAACTGGGAATAAGGTACAGTGTGAAGGTCTTGGGCTCCATCCTCAGTACCTCCAAACAAAATCAAGAAAAGCAAACAAAAACAGACCCTGGAATCCTCAGGAAAGACAGCTGGCGGCAGGCGGTTGGCGTGGGGTGCGGGCTGGTAAAGGCCAAGCTGTCCCAAGAGTCCCTTCTGCGCAGTGATACCAAGCTTCCTGCCTCCCTTAGGTCCTGGGGGTCCTTGCAGGAGTGGGCTGTGCTCTCTGAGACTGTATTGTTTAATCGTGGGCTTTTAACGATGTCCCTTACGAGGATGGGATAGTGCTTAGGGACTGCCAGGGACAGTGTGGTGTCTCTTTGGGACATAAGGAAGAAAGAGAGAAAAGCTGGACCCCTGGAGTGGAGCGGTGGCTGGGCAAGACTGCAGACGGGGACGGTGGACGCGTGCCCCACTCCGTGGTCCCTGGGCAGAAAGTGAGAAGGGCAGACATCACCTGAGCTCTGTCTGCTGCTCCAGCCCCAGGGCAGGAGGGGTGGCTGGACAGGTCCTTGGAGGTGGCTCCGGGGCAGGGCTGGCTGCCAAAGGTAAATAGGCCTTCTACGCAGAGAGCCGTGCCACTGAACTGGGCCTTAACTCTGGAAGACCAGATTCCTGGTCATGGCCAGGGTCCCGGCATGCTGGTTGCTTCTTCCTGGCGTTTCCAGGTGTTCTAACTGCCCTGCTGGAACCTCCCTCTCCGTGCACCTGTCCTTACTGCTCTTTCTAGCACCCTGGGAGAAAGTGCCAAGTCTAATTCGCCTTTGTCGCCGCAGCACCTTGTGCTCCGACCATCAGTGGTGACTAACGAGTGCTGGTGGAATTTCCAGACCCTAAGCCAGCGGCGGCTCTTCTCCAATTCCTGCCCAGGGATGTCGTGCTGACGGGATGGCGGAAGAAGGCTCCGTTCCCGCGGCCGCACTTGTCCCGCCACTGCCACCGCCGGGACTGGAGCTCCGTTTTCACTTTCTAGCTCAAGGTCATCGAATTGCAGGTGGCGGTCACATTCCGTTCCACGGGTGCTGGGTTTGGGATGGCGGAGGATGGCCAAGGGGGCAGAGCAGGAGCTCACAGCGGCGACGCCAGGTTCCCTGCCTCCTGCCATTGTCGGTGGAGCCCCTGGCTGCCCGGGAGGAGTGAGCGCGGTGCGCTTGGTTAATGGAAAAACCCGTTTTCCCTTCCTTTCCTCCCTGACGTTTCCAGAGCGCTAGGTAAGGGTAAACGTGGCCAGCTCCATTTCCGATCCTTGTGTGGGTTCCCAAAAGATCATATGCTCAAAAGTCACGGGGCGGCCGTGGGGGGCGGTGTGCTGATGACTTTCCCATGTGCCCTCCCCAGGCCTGATGGCCAGCGTCCAGAGGGCTGCGGTTCCGATGCCCCGCCAGAAGCCATGGGGCTACCCTGGAGGAAAGCGCCTTGGGCTGCCACCCGGCAGGGGACCTTTCATCTCTCCGGCCTTTCTTCCTCCTGCCAAGGTGCAGGGTTTTCAGCCTCTGAGTGTGTGACTCTGGTGTGTGAGCAGAAGAATTACACCTATTGAACTCATGGGTTGTTACTGATTACCAGATGTATGAAAAAACCACGTAAAATGCATTTTCAAGATCCGAGGCTATTTCTTTCCAGCCCGGAGTTCTCTATTTCAAAAATTGGATTTGCAGGAAAGAAAAATGGCTCTTTCAACTCCTCAAACACTGTGATGGTGATAAGGTCTTTCTCCAGCGCATGGATATCAGGAAGCTCAACTACAAGTGTGACACCGTAATCCCCACCCCTGTGGTCCGAGGCAGGGGGACTCTATTGAGAACTCCTGAAACCAGCGCAGGGCTCGGACCCAGGCTACATATACCATTTCTTGTTTTGATGACATGAATTTCATGACTTCAGGGGAGGCTGGCTCAGGTGGCGGGGCCATGGTGGGAACAAAGGCAGAGGGCTGGGTGCCCAGCAGCGCTGTCCGGGCCTCCTGGGGTGGGACGGACTGGAGATACTACCAGGGTGTTTGCCGGCGTCCCTCCCGTCAGCCGCACAGTACCTAGAGGCCTGAGCACTGCCCATCTGGGAGGGAGACCCCACACGGCTGCCCCTGCCTGCGATGCCCACCGCTCCCCGGGCGTGGGGCCTGTGCTCCCACGTGTTTGAGATTCACAGATGTTTTTGTCCCGTCAAGTAACGACTTGATGTAAGCAGGTCACGTGGTCACCTGTGGGTCCGGCGGGTGGGAGGGAGTGGTGGCTGTTGAGTGTCTTCCCCCGACTCTGCCACAACACCCCAGTCCTTCCTCCATCACCGTCGGCCACCCAGGCCCCCACTCCCCCATAGGCGCTAACCTGGAACCACAGGGGAACTGCCTCCCAAGGGATGGGGAACATTTCTACAGGGTCCTGTAGCTGCCGGCGATCACCACCAGCTTTTGGGGCACACGCTGTCTGTCACACGTGATGTATATTCTATACACGTGTGTGTGTCTACGGTATGAACAGGTCCTCTGCTGAGACTGGCACAGTCTTTTCGGTTGTTCCAGGTAAGCAGACACTACGGGAGAGAGTAGGAGCAAGTTAATGCCCTGGCCTTAGTTTCCCTTCTGGAACACTCTAGAACATTCACTTCTGGAACACGGAGCCCGGGTGCACAGGTCGGGCTACGTCTGCGCCACTTCTTGTGGCTGGGATGCAACCCCTGACAGCTGCGGCTGAAGGGAGGAGAGGCTTATTTTGTCTTATGTTTCAGAAGGCTTCAGTCCAGTCACAGGGGTGGGGGGGGTGGGCTGGCGATGGCAGAAGGGCGTGGCTGCGGGTTTCGCGCATCCCCCCACAGCCGGAGGCGGACAGACGCGAAGGGTGGAGCTCGGGAGAGGTGCAGGTCGCGCTCCACGATCTGCCCCATCAAGCAGGCCTGACCTTCCAGCAGCAAGCGAGATCAGTGGGTGAATGGCCACGATCCGATCAACCCCACAATCCAATCACCTTCAAATCCAGGAGGCTTTGGGGCACACTCCAGATCCACGTTCTATGCAAGTCCACAGCCTGCTGTCTTCAGGGGTGGCCAGTCACAGAGGAGAAGGCATGGGTTTCCTTGACCTGTGCGCAGAGATGTCAGCGTCCTCTGCAGCCTCCAGGTCCCTCGGGGCCTCGAGCGACTATTTCTATACTTTCTCAAGCAGATATTGGGAAGAGGTCACACATGACGCTTTTTCCTGGGATGAATCTGTGGGACACAAAGGGCCGGTGACCCACCACTGCTACCAAAGCAAAACACCATGGAAACCGGCCAGGGAGTCTTGCTCCTTAGGGAAGAACAAAAGCAGTGTCTTGGGCTTTGTGTAAACCACACTCCACAAAGCTGTTTATTTTTATTTTTCCTGGAAGCCAGATATTGGGACATAAAAATACACAATAGTGCAGAGGAAGCAAATTCATGCAATGTTACGTATTTTAATAAAGTTTGATCTTGGAAACAGTTTTATAGGTGCCTTCAATAAATCGCAACTGAAGCTGGGCCCAGTGGTGCAAGCCTGTAATCCCAGCCCTCAGGGAGGCCGAGGCAGGAGGCTAGCCAGCTCGAGCCCAACCTGGCTACTTAGTGACTTCACAGCAGCCTGTCTCAAGATCAGAAATCAAAAATGGACTGGGTACTTAGCTCATTGTGAAGGGCTTGGGCTCGACCCCCAGTACCATAAAAAAGAAACAATAATGCAGATAAATTGTGACCGAAACAAATACAATGACGACGCAGAGAATTTTGAACGTAATTGATCAGCCACCTGAGAATGGAAGGAATCCAACTAAAGGTGAGTGAGAAAATATGGCGTAGAAGGTCTTCACGTTCCGGCTCTGTTCACAAGCTGTTCGCCTACTTGAGGACCGTGGGCGCTGGCCCAGAGCCCAGCATGGACGCCCATCTACTTTGCTGAAAAACTCACTTCAACACCTGAATGCGTAAGTGGCCAGAGGAAAGACGCTGGTGCAGAACCGTGCCTTTGTTTCCGTTCCGGGAGTCGGGAGCAATTGCTGGAGTCAGTTAAAGGAATGTGGGGCCTGGTAACTCCACTGGAAGGTGGGGCCCAGCCACATCCTGCGTCTTTTCCTGAACGGCAAAATGTGGACTTTAACGTGGGACTCACAGGGCTGCCTGCTGGGAGACAGGAGCGACAGAGTGGTGACAGTGTCGGCACACGACGACGTAAGGCGCTGTGCTCAAGCGCTCGGTCTAATCAGGTGGACGATTCTACCACAAGCTCAGCAGTTCTGCTGAGGCTTTTAGAACAATATTATTCTTTCTCCCACAACCCACACGCATGTTTTAGACTCTTTAGACAGTAGGAAGAACTATTTCTCTCGACTCATGGGCTGTCTTAGGTACTTTCTCATTGCCGGGACGGAATACCCAACTTCCACAATGTAATGGAAGGTCCTAGTCCATCCATGGGCATCCAGCAGTGGTGAACACACACAGAGGGCGTAGAACTGGAGGGCTCTTCACTGAATAGCAGATGGCAGCCAGCTATCCAGGGAGGGCAGAGCTACTGTTCGTGGTAATCTGCTCCTTCTGGGTCAAGCACTGGTGTTCCGCCCCATCTGACCGGGCCCCACTTCTTAACAGCATCCAGATACATGAGGCTTTTGAGGAGTATTGCAGATCCAAACCACAGCCTTCCACCCTTAGCGTCCGAAAGACTCACGCCCACCTCTGTGTGCCAAACGCAGTTAGCCCTTCTCTAGGAGCTGCTGAAGTCACCGCCGTTTTAGAGCTACTAAAAGTCCAAGTCCAAAGTCTCTTCTGAGGTGCAAGGCAAATTCTCAGCTACAAGCTCCTGTGAGAACCAAAGAAAAGTTATGCACTTCCAAAAACGCAGCATAAATGCTTCCATTCCAAGAGAGAGGAACAGGAGGATAGAAGCCATCGGGCCCAAGCAGGAACGAAGCCCAGCAGGACAACAACCAGATCTTGCAGTTCCATTAAATCCAGTAGGTCTGTGTTTAGCACCCCATGCGAGCCAGGGTGAGATGTGCGCGCCAAAGGGCCGGGGTGGTCCTGCTCCCGCGGCACTGCCTCTGGTTGCGGACGCCAGCTCCTCTCTTTTGGGCTGGATCTGCTCACAGCCTCCAGCTTTTATGGGCCAAGGATCCACGTTTCTGGCATCTCCAAATCCCTGGGTCTCCCCTGGCTTCAGCCTCACAATCTCATGCATTAGTCTCCCCGGGGAGCACACTGCCTGACCTTCTTCTGAAATCCAGGTGGAAGCCTCAATGACCAAATCTTGCATTTTGTGTCCCTGAAAAGTCTACACTGTGTGGGTCACAAGGTCTGGCACTGGCTTGAGTAGCAGGATGGCCCTCTTGGAAATCACTGCCAAGACTTCTGAGTTTTTAGATGGCTGAAGTACTTGGGATTTACTTTCCCAGGGTGCCCTGGGGGTGGGGTCTCTTTTCAAAGCAAAATTCTTTGTCTCCCCACCCTTTAATTGGTAGAGGATGAGGTCTTGTTAAATCTTGAGACACTCTCAAGGCTTCTTTTTTTTAGAGCTCTGATTCCAATCAACATGCTTTTTTACTCTAAACTGAAAACTTTTTACATCTGTTTTCTCTACCGTTTTCTCCTGCTTCTCAGTGTAGAGCTGGCTATAATCCATAAAGAATACCTATGCAAAAGCACAAACATCAGGCTGCCTGGAAATATCCTCCACCAGAGTACATAGTCCACTGTTTTGAATCTCAGTTTCAGGCAAAACCTCTGGACAAGGACAAGTGCAAAAAGTGCTGAGACCCTTTTTGCCACAGCAAAAGATCAGAAATCAAAAATGGACTGGGTACTTAGCGTATGTGGTTTTTAGACCACTCTCCAGTATGTTTCTCCTTCCCATCTGAAATTTCTTGAGTCTGACCATTCCAATCCGCACGTCTAACAGTATTTTGGTCTTCTGCACTTCAACCAGAATCTACCATCGAACTTGGCTCACAGAACTCAAAAGTTTCTCTAGCTGGCATCTTAAAACTTTCCAAACTCTTCCTGCAAACCAGTGTCAAAGGCTTCTGAACCACATCATCTGGTAAAGTCTCAGCCATGACCCCACTTCTCTGGCACCGATTTCTGCCTAGTTACTTTTTAGTTGTTGAGACAGAATATCTGGCACCTATAATTTGATGGAGGAAAGATTTATTTCAGCTCACAGTTTCAGAGGGTCAGAGTTCATACAAAGGAGGCTGGCAATGGAGAACACACATGGTGGGCCACAGAGCTCTTCACAGAAGGCAGGAGGGAGTCAAATGGGTAGGAGGGGCAGAGCTACCCTTCCACGGAATCTACTCCTTCTGGGTCAAGCTCCAGTGTTCTGTCTCCTCCAACCAGGCCTGGCTTCTTAACAACACCCAAATATACGAGGCTTTTGGGGGTCATTATAGACCCAAACTACAACAGGAATCACTCCACAGCACTCATACTGATATTATCAGCCTTATATTCAGTGTGTACATGGTATGCAGAGCTTCCGTGATGAGCTGCCCCCTTCTCTGGAATGAGACAAGAAAGTATCTCCAAGCAAAGGAGCTCAGGAAACCACCTCCACCTGGCTGTCATCCTTGTGGTAAGAGTCAATCTGCCCCCGTTGAGGCCCACGTCTCCCACACATCATCAAAATTACCTGCCACGGGAAAAATGCAAAATGCCTACATAACCAGGAGAGTGGGAGTTGGCTTGTGACTCACAAGGGAGCCAGTCCCACGTGTGCGCTCCTTTCTCCTTCCGCAGTGACAGAGTGGCCAACTGACACCTGCTGGGGATGTAACGAGACTCTTCCCAAGGTCATGATGGAAGATGGTGATTTATGGTCAGCACAATTTCTGGAAAAGCAAAACTCAAGGAAGGATGCAAAGGAATCTTCCCTGGATGATGCCAGCTCCAAGGAGAATCGTGGGGCAAGGATGGATTCAAGAGGGAAGAAGTGGCCAGTGAGGTAGGACTCAACCAGCGAGGTCAGCTGGTTGTACTCCTTCTCAACCCCATCTGCTTGGCCCCCACCATTCCCACGGGTCCCTGCTCAAGCCCTAGAACCCTTGGCAGACGCCTCTCCTGGCTTCCAAGACTGCTGTGTCTCATGGCTGAGCGGGCTGGAGGTAGAAGAGCTAGTGACTCCAGAGGGTGGACCGGGGACAAGTACCTGGACTCTCTGGCCCCTCGAGATGTGGTATCCTGAGGTGTATGCAGAGCGGTAGTCCAGGCACAACTGTGCCCTGCCGGTTTTGGGTGCTGAGTGTGGCCACGAGCCTCGTGGTCTGCGGCCCACAGTTTCCTTCCTCCTGCTTCCTGGAGAAACTTCCTGAGACCATCTCCCCACTAGGCCATGTCCATCTCCCTCTCCTGCTGGGTTGGCGTCCGCGGGTGGGGCATGCCTTCTTCCAAACGGCCTCTGCACACATTTTACTTTTCCCATAGATTGCTTTTGTTGCCCCCAACTTGAGGAGGGAAAGTACTACTTGCATTTTGGGGATGGAGATCGAGAGTGACACGAAGCAGTTTCCCACGACGAGAATGGCCTCACGAAGACTCACCCATCCCACGGTGTCCTCAGTGCTGAGACCACGAAGCTGTGTCCTGGATCCACACCTGAAAGAGGTCTGCATACACTCGTCATCTTTGCACTTTTCAGCAGTTCTGAAATGCAGCAAAACACAAAGCGAATCATTTGACAGCAGTGCATGATGGGTCAGTGGGGTACAGAGAGAAAACATGCATGATCCTTAAACGTTATCAGAAAACAACCATTTCTGAGAAGTGGAGAGCTGTGGTCGGATGCGTCTGCCTGGGTCTCCCGTGGCTTGGAAATCCCAGTTCACGGAGAGGTGAGCAGCTACATCTCCCTTCCATCAGCAGTGGAGATACTGGACTTTCTTATCTCCTTTAATTTCCTTTCCTGGGTTGGAATCTTGAGTAGCTGTTGAGATAAAACCATCAAGCGTTGTGAAGTACTTGGTGCATCTTTGTCACAGCAGTGAAATTGCAGAGAGGGGTCTGGAGCCGTGAGTGTCTGAATCAGACTTTTAAAACGGGGTTACTGTTAGCCTTCCCCACTCCAGAAGCATAGCAAACAGTAGGTTGCAAATGCATTTAGCTCATTTTTCTGAAGAGAATAAACATTTAACAAACCTTTAGTGCTGATCGCGAAGGGGCAGATGCAATGGCCGGTGAGGGCAATCACGCTGCTTTGTCAGTTTACAGAAATACTGATTCGTCAAAGGAGCTCGTGTTGGTCAGCTCTGTCCGGCTTGAATTTAAACCGACTCCACTTTTGAGAAATAACCAACGGATCTGAGCCTCCAGCATGCTATCTGAGCATGCAGAGCCCTTCCCAGGTTATAAAATGGGCCCCGGGAACCTGGAGCTCCAGGACCATCCCAGTCAGCCCCCCATGGAGGTTGTCTCTGTTTACCTGGGGAAAACTGCCCAGAAGGGGGCCCTTGCCCGGGGAGGATTTCAGAAATAAGATCTGCATTTCCTTTTCCAATAAGGCTCCACAGAGTGGGCCAGGGATCAGATGAGTGTTTTCCAGACATGAAGAAAAACAGTCAGGTTGGGCTGGCCAGCTTCCTCGCTGCCCTGCCCAGCTAGAGAGGACAGAGGTGATGTTTGTCCATAAGCACTCTTCCCCCTCAGGCCCTCCTGGGCCGGGGGCCTGGGGCGCTGCTGATTAGCGCCCGGAGCCTGACGAGGCAGCCAGGGCATCTGGGTGCCAGGTGTCTTGGTGTGGGTGAGACGGAAGCTAACAGGCTTGACGCATGGGGGTATCACTCCCAGATGCCCCAAAGGGGAAGAACGGCTTGCTGTCAGCCACCCGTCCTTTCCAGACGAAGCCTGTGACATCTGTGGGGAGACCTGGGAGCCCTCTGAGAATCAGCAAGGTGTCCTGGATGTACGCAGCTCTAATGGGCTCTGCTCGGTGCTTTACTGAAAGCCAGTGGCCTTCGTGGGGACATCATCTCGGGCAAGTTACAGAGGAACCTCTGATGCTGAAGACAGAAGCAAGAGCGAGCTTACAGAGAATGCACGGGGGCCACTTTAACCCGAAGGGAGTCCAAGCCATGTCGGGGTCACTTAGAGTCCTCGCTTCGAAAGCCGGAGTGGAGATCTGCAGCCAGAGTCGATACCCCACGTTGGCTCTCTGCCGTCCAGCTCCCAGGTGGCCTCGTGTCAACCAGAAGCAGAGAAGGGAGATTTAGAGGCTCCGAGGTGGGAAGCTGGTCCTCAAACGGGTCTCTCTTAGAAGACTCTCTCCTTATGCGAGTCCCACCGGTCCTCTGACGTCTTCACACGTTCTGCACTTCACAAAGCAGCGGTTGCCGGCCTTGACATCAAGGGGCTTACACGGCTGGTTGATGACGCGCATCCTACGCAGGGCTGATCTCACGGTATCGGCGTCGGCCTGGGTCACAGCAACGTGGAGAAAGGCCGCAGACACGGGTGGTCGGTGCAGATGTGAAGGGTGACCCCTTCAAACTGTGTCTCTATATCCCGTCAGTCTTCTCCGCTCTCTGCCTACAGTCTGTGAGTTTGGTTGGGTCTTCTCACGTTGTAAGTTTATTCCTTCACTCTGTTAAATGAGATGATTGTTGCTTAGCTGTCAACAGTTAAACGGATCGATACGCTTTCCTCTTCCCATTGTTAATTTTTAGTCTTCCGTCTCCTCTTACCAATCCCATACAGAAGAAGTAACTGGTCCATGAAAACATGTTTTCTGCTGTGAATTCTACTTAAGCTCGGCTGCGGCAACCCTCGTAACGTTTCAGCTACTCCAGACTCGTCGCTTTATGTTATGTAAACTTGCCTTTTAATTTCTTATACTATAACTTTAAAATTGAAAAGTGCCTAAGATTTAAAAATCTGTAGTCAATCCAAACAGAACGCAGTAGGTGTAGGCACCAGTTCTCCAAGCTGGAGGTACTTACGTATCACGAAAGCACACTCGTGAAAAACGAAATGCTGGGAAAAAAGATTCACTTTTGCATTGCTCTGTGTTAAAATTTTCATTGACCTAGAAAAATATTACAAAGACATTTATAATTGTCCCTGAAGAATAAAATACACGAATTCCCATTGCCCACAGCACACCTTTATGGACCCATTTTAGATCTCGCGTATGCATAAATGTTAATTTCCCTTGTTCAGGTTTCTCTTTGGCTTATGTCAGTTTTCAATCCATATTTTTCAATGATAAGCAAACTCTTCTCCGCCCTGTTTTGTGCGGAGGAAGTTGGGCCCTGCCCGCTGTGTAACACCAGCGTCTGCAGGTAGAGGGCGCTAGTGGGGCACTCGGAAGTGACCACAGAGGAACATCTTTCCCTTCCTTCGGGCTGCTTACCTTCTCATTAAGACTGAGGGACGGCAGCTTCAGCAAGGACAGGTGATGTGACTGCGAGAGGAAGCCACCGTCCGCAGGCCGTTTCCTGTCCAGCCAGGGACAGCTTCTGAGCAGCTTGAGGGGACCAGACCTGAGCCTCATCCCTGCCCCTCTAGGAAGGTCTGAAGGTCAGTCTGGAAATCTGTCCACACCCACAGTCTTTGGCCTTTTGCTTATCCTCCTTGTAGGCTAAAGGTAGCCGTCAGTTTAGGACCTGTAAGGTCTGGGCTACTTAGAATTTCTTTTTAGTCCTTTTGGTAACGGAGCCTTTTTCTCTAGTAAACAATCCTTGATATTACTATTCAAGTATTGACAAGATTTATCTCTTGACGCGATCTTGACTAATATGAAGCTGTGTACAAATAGTTTTTAGTGTATACCTAGTTAACAACCTACATTTTAAATTCCCTGAGGGGAGATCCTTTGCATTTGCAATAATTTTTTTTAATTGCCTTTAGAGTTTTCTATAATGTGCTGCATGTAGTAAATGCTTCTGACTGATAGCCATAAATAAAATGTAAATATTGGAAATCTTGTCTTTTAGTAGAAAATAAAGACAATTGTCTTAGTTGTTCGTTGCTGGGATAGAGTACCCCACATCTACAACTTAATGGAGGAAAGGTTTACGTTAGCTCACGGTTTCGGGAGGTCTCGCACAGTCTATTGAGGGGCAGCTGGCCATGGTGTCGGCACAGGGAGGAGACAGGGCACCGGCTCTTCTTGGCACGACTAAGAGAAAGCCAAGTGAGGGGGGAGTTGATGTCTAGACACTCAGATGGGGGCCGGAGCTTTCCCACGAAGAAGCTGCAACAATGTGTCTCGTTTCTTCCTTTTGATTCCGTCAAGCTGCCAGTGGGACCCCCCATGCCCAACCTGGGTGCTGTCCTCTCATTTCCTGGCCCGCAAGTCAACCACGCACACCTAAAAGATATGCGCTGAGTGTTTCCTGGTCACAACAAGCTGATTCAATCCCTCCAGGTCAAGCCCGAGATCCGTCCTATCCAGCCAGACCTCACCTTCCTTCCAACAGCGCACCACTCCACGATTATCCCACCACACCCAATTCACGAGGCTCGAGGGCCACACGGGCGGTCCCAGCTGTGACCACAACAAGGAGGAACCCTTTGTTGGAGCGCCATAGCACTGTGGGAGAATGTTCAAGGGCAGGGTGGCACTGCTGTGCCGGGTGGGGCGTGTGGTGGACTCAGCTCCGTGTGGAAGTCGCCATGGAGCTGGGACTTCTAGGGCTGGAGGGGAAGCCACTGACTTTTGCTGGGGAAGAAAGTCAGTGCATACCCAAAACTCAGCCTGCAGATGTCACATAAAGCAAGCAGGCGAACTTGAGAAATGTCCAGTAGTGCCAACCCATCCTGATCTGAAGCCCTAAAGGGGGGAGGGGAAGAGGGAGAGAGAGAGAGAGGGAGAGAGAGAGAGGGCGAGAGAGAGAGTTGAGGTGACAACAGGGGTCATGGTTGAGACCAGAGATCAAAAATCTGCCCGTCGTCATCTGAGAGGCAGGGTTTGCTGCCACCAGGTGACCCCCGTCACCATGGGGTTCTGGTGGTCCCATTGCTTCTGTTCATTTGTTGGCTAGTGGCCAGCCCACTGCCGTATTCTCTGGACAGTTGGAATCTTATGTTGTGGGACATGATACAATCCTTGTCTGTGTCTTGGTAACTATTTGGTTCATTGTTCCGATATTTCTTTTAGCTTAATATAAGTCGGATGGGAAAATTAGAAAATTTAAAATCGATGCATTGGGACCAGTTTTAAAAAACAGGAAATGCTAGGAGAGCCTGTGATGTCCTCAGAATACGCGAACCGGAGGCGAGAGTAAGCCACGCTCAAGCAAAACCTGCCGTGCCCAGGGTTTTAGACAGCAGCACTCCATTCTGCCGCTCGGTTCTTCACTTTGCAAAACTTGGGATGAAGTTCCTCCAATATTTCTGTCTCGTTTCCTTCAGGGCGGAAATTGATGAGGACGATATCTGGCTATGTCAACAGCTCTTAGATCAGGAAGAAACTGAAAATGAAATCCTTAACGAACACAAACGCATTCCCGGTTTTCAGGAGAGTTCACTCTCCGGTCAGTTCCCAAGGTGCCCTCGGTTCCTGGGGCAGGTCGCCCCTTCCCGTGGCCACTGCGCTCCTTCCAAGGCCGAGTGCGACTCTGCGAGGCCTCAGCGCACAGGACAGCCGTCCCCCGGGTTCCCCGTTCTGTGACAATTGTTTTTCTTTCACACAGGCGTTTGTCACCGTAGGACACGCAAGACTGAGGGACAGAGAGAATGTTGATCTTGCTGTCTTGATATCACAGAGCTGAGACTAGAAATAAGGTGACCTACCGGCCGAGGCACTACCCGCAATTGCTCCGGATACCTGAGGCCGGGCTTCTCAGCTGTGGCGCTGTCTGTGCCCTGGGCAGCGCATGCCTCCCCTGGGGGCTGTGCCACGTGGCATGGCTGTGTACCACCGTCCTTGGCCTCTTCCCTTGCCATAGTAGCAGATACCCCTTGTGAAGTTACCACAACCAAAATGGCTCCGGAGACTGCCAAGTATTTCTCAGGGTGAATGGTGGAGGTGGGGAGGGCTGACAAACCCAGAATTACAGGGTGAGCTCTGTTTCCTCAGCACAGCATACAAAATCCTCCACGGTTTACCCTCAAAATTTCAAAACTTGCCTCCCTCCTCAGACACCTGCCTTAAGAAGCTTCAAACTCTTCGGAGGCCCCAGTAGGTGCTGCTGTTTTTGAAATTTCTGTAAATACCTTCCCCTCCTTCGCAGGATTCCACTCCTTCCTCTAGCCAAATGCCATCAGCACCCAGAACCCATGAGGTCCTCTGCTTCCTGATGTCTTGGCATCAACTCACGGGACTCGGGTGTGTTGGGGGGGGGGGGGGTGGGCTGTCTTGCTAGGGTTCTGCTTCTGAAGATAAGAAGGCTGGAGTGGGGAAGGAGAGAGCGTTGTTTGTCCAAGCCCAGGTCTTGTGGAGGCTGAGATCGAGTCCTGGAACCCCAGAGCCCTACTGTAGAGTCTGAGGTTCTCCCCGTGTCCCTGGTCCCATTTTGCTTTCGGAAACTCGTAGAGATTCTGTTCTTACACTTGTTGTATTAGAGCCCTTCCACACAGAAACTTCATTCATGGAAGAGGCACAAGTTACTTTCAATGATGAACTTGAAGAAAATAACCCGTTTACTTTCTAGACGTGTCACAATTTAGTACCACAGTCAGAATCTTATATTTGTGGGAGAGGATGCTGTTTAACTCAGTATCATTTAAGAAAAGTTTCTTCTATCTGCACTGTCTCATAGAAACATGAGGCACGTACAAATTTGATAATTTCCTGTAGCCTTTTACAAAACAAGAAACAGATGAACTTCGTTTTAATAATGTATTTTATTTAACTTACTTTACCCAAAGTGTTTAATCATTTCTACATGTAATCACAACCAAAATTATCAATGAGGTTACTGTGGCTCCAGTACGGTTTGTCCCTTCTGAAACTTGTATAGGAGTTTAACCCTTTTGTAAAGTGTGGAAAGGGCAGAAATTACCTGCCTGAGGTGGCTACAGGAGCTGGGGGTGTGTGGGGGTGTGGTGGGGGAGCTCTGGGAGGTGTTGAGTTCTCCATGATTGAATCTTGGTACTTTGTAAGAAGAGGAAGCTCAGAGGAGCCCCTACCCAACTACGCCCCAAGCTCTTACTGAGGGATGCCCAGACTACCCGGGGCTCTGTAGTGAGGAGGCCATCTTGAGATGTGGCCCCTCAACCCATGAGACAAAAGAAATTTTTCTTAGAAACCAATCCAGGCTTTGCTATTGTATCATTTGCAACAAAAATAAATCAAGAGCCATTAGACGTTGTTTTGCCCGTATCAAGTCTAAGTCTTTGAAGTCCGGCGGGCATTTTTCAGAGACACATGTCTTAGTTCAAGAGCAGTGAGCTTGCCTTCTTTTTTCTTTTCTTCTCTCTCTCTCTCTGTTTCTCTCCCTCCTTCACTCCTTTCCTTCATTTTTGATGCACAGACTGAACCCCTGGTCCTTGGACTTGCTGTACAAGTGTTCTAACGTTTCTTTTCCGTAGTAGGAAAATGGAAGCACGTCAAGACCATTACGCTAGTGAAATAAATCAGGCCAAACTCCAAATATCGCGTGGTTTCTCTTACATGAGAAAATCAATACATGACTAATCAAAGAGAAACATAGGGAGATATGGTGGAAAACAAGGAGGTAGATTTTGTGGAGAAGGAAGGAGGATGGAGGACAGCATGGGGGCGGGGAAAGGGGAAGGGAAAATGATCGAGAAGCAACATGTGCTTGTTCCAATTCCCAAAGATGAGTGCAATTTTATGTGTTGCCAACATATGCTAATAAAATATGATAGAACTGTGTGAAACTACACTTCCCCAGAAATATTACTTATGTGTCTGTTTTTCCAGTAGGTGATAAACTCTCCTCGTATGTTGTATGTTTAACTTATCTTTGTAGGCCAAGATTAAGAACCCAGAAGTGAGACGGGCCTATAGAAGGGATTTCCCTGGGCATTTTTTTTCATTGACATTGCAATTTCTACGAGTGGTGTTGAAGATATTGATGGCTCCTGGGTCATTTCTTCATCCTGGAATTCAGAGCACCCTCTGCCTCTGGAGTCCAGAGCAAGACATATCCCGTGTTCCCTGGACGTATGTAAGGACAGGACTGAAACACAGGTAATATGTGCACAGCCACAGGTGGAGGCAGGATGTTAAACATGGGGTCTACCCCTACCAGCCCTCCTATAACACTGCCTAGAAAGAAATGGGGAAGCTGCCCAACCCTCAGTTTTCAGCGATATTGTGAACCACATTTTAAAACAAATCTTTTCAACAAAGGGATTGCTAAGTCAAAATATTGACTCTTTTAAGTTTTATCTTTTCTAATTTTTTCAGGCTCAAATTTTAATGCTGTTCAATGAGCGGGAAAATGATCAAAAGTCGACTCTCCACAGAGAAGGGGACGTAAGCAACTGTCACACAGAGCCTCAAATTCCTGTCAGTCACCAAGCTAAGGGCATTGTTTTGTATTACAGTAGTGACAATGATGTAAAGATATTTTTATTATTTAATTCAAATTAAAGGTCCTTTGAGACCCTGACTTTGGAAGCTGGCAGCCTCACATAGAACATCTTTGGGTATTAGGAGGTTTAGGTCAGTTATAACACACTGCTAACTCACCTGGTCATGGGACGGGTTGATGAAACTGAGCTGGTTGCACAGGACACAAAAGTAAAATTGTCACCTGTGAAGAAATTCTTTCTTTAAACATATTCCCTTGGCGCAGGCTAAAATGGGCCCGTTTGAGGTTTTCTTTAAATAGAACTTCTTACTTTTGGAGTGGCTGATACAGAAGAGGTCAGGACAGGGCCCTCAGGATTTATTCTATTTTGTTTAAAGGGTGAGAGCTTTTTCAATGAGAAATAAAAGGTTCTGATATTTAATTAATGTGGTTTTTACACACTGCATAAATTTATAAGATTTTTTAATTTTTTACAGAAGAATTTCGTATGTTAGGTACTAATCTCCTGCTTGAAATTAGTCAACGTTAGGAGTGGATTCATAAAGGCACCTTTGGTCTGGCCCTGGATTCTCTCGTGCTGTTGGCATTTCTGAGGTTTGGACTCCTTCTGCACCCACCATGCAGACATAACAACGCACTTGACCCAGATCCGAGACCCAGTCCTGTGAGGGGGTTAAGGCAGGGCCCTTCCTTATCTGCACTGCCAGCTCCTCTGTAGCATCCATTCTAGCTAATTCTAGCCACTTGCTTTCGGTGAGATAACAAAGATGCACAAAAACACCCAAAGAGCCGATCTGGATGAGGTTAGTGGGGTCAAGAGTGCTTCTTTGCCAGGCCCACAAGGGTATTGTTGTGCGGCTCCTCGGCTGGGTGGTCTCCTGTCCTTACATTGTGAAGCCACATGGGGAGAGAAACAGGATGGCACTGACACTATCCTCCTCCTTCACCCGGGAAAGTGTCCTCCCACGCCCATACACAGGTCATTTCATTTATTAAAAATGAGGTAGGTATTTTCATTACCCCCCAGCTCTCAATAACAAAGATAAAAAAATGAGAATTGGGAAGGTGAATTTACTGGTCTGTGGCCTCCTTGTTGACCCATCCTGGAATTGGGATCTGCTCGTTTCCCCTGTGGTAGCAAGTGACGTCCCCTCTCCCCTGTGGTTCTCATGGTCCCGTCACGGAGCAGAGGCCTTCTCCCCTGGCAGTGAACTGGAGCAAACCTAAGAGGATGAACCTGGTATGTGTGTGATGGAGCCGGCTTCAACCAGTCCGTAAGACTGCTAGTGACTTTTCCAATGTCAGTAGTTGCACAGGGACATTAAAAAAACTGAATTCTACAAACTCAAGATCTAATAAATTATATTACATACAAAGGTAATACAATTCAAAGCTGTGGTTTCCTAATTATTACCCTATCTTAACTTTGTTAGGGGCATTGAGGTCATTTGCACCTGTTGTGGTAGGAATGCTACACAGGTTCTGACACTGTGTGTGACTTCACATCTCCACTCTCAGTGACACCACACTGCCTCCCACCCCACAACAGCAGCTTGCAATGTCCACCAGTGTACCACTGCTCAGATCTCCTAAGTCATGGGCAGACTTTGATTCTTTTATGCTGCTTGTATGAATCAGCTCACGGATGTTCTATGCACATTGACTTAGCTCTCGCTGTTGCCAGGTGCTGCTGTGCACAATGTTATAATTATTGTCTTGTTAAAATCCATGTTAGATAATCATAAAGCGGATCGAATTATTCCCATTCTATAATTAAAAAACCCTAAGATTTAAGCTAGCTACCTTCCTAAGCAGCAATGAGCACTCAGGAGCCTGACTCCTACGAGTGAGTCAGTCCGACACGAAACCCAGCCTGGTGATTTATTAAGGGACAGGTCTGGGGAGGGCTGGAGGCCAGAGGAAACATTTCATTAAGGCGTTTGTGTTTCCTATTTTATTATTGTTGTGTTCATTGGCGTGAGCAATCAGCGTGTCCTTTTGAAGGCAACGTGGCCGCCTGTGGTGTTAAACAGGAAAATGAAGGGTTGGGTGGAAGATAGGAGGACCGAAGAGAAACAGTGGGCTAAGTCCAGGCGAGCATCTCCTGCAAAGACAATGTCACTCAGGCCCTGTACTGCCCACTAGCCCACGTGGTGGCACCGCTCCAAGCATAAAAGAAATCTCTTAAAAAGAAACTGACAGTGTTGCTTCTTAGGTTGATTCTGGCATGAGATGGCCACCTGGCTCCTCGCGCTACAGTGCCAACAGCTTTCATGAAGACATCTTGGAGAACCTCAAAGGAATTCTTTCCAGTTTCGTTATTCTCAACAAGCAAGCTTCCAGATGCTAACAGACCACAGGATCTCAGGGGTTCCGCCCAACACCACATCAGGACCAGGATCAGGTGGGCGTGGCTACTCACCTTGTGACAGGGTCACGTGGGAGCAGCTCGCAGGTTCTCTGGCAGTTTCAGGAATCCAGCTGATTCCCGTTCACATGACTTCAGTCCTGAGCTCTTCTCGCCCAGCTTGGAGTCGGTGGGATGTCCCCTCTGTCTTTAGCCACCTGGCCTGACCACATTCACAGGCCAAGGCCACAAGCTGAGTGCAGGGGAGCTTGGGAAGGTAGGGGTCGAACGTGGGCTGTAGGGCCCAGGGGTGGTCTCCGCCCACACGAGCATCGCTCTAGCCTCCCTGCTTAGCCAAGCCCTCATCACACCAGGTCCTGTCTGCCAAGCGCACCAGAAGAAGGCACGTGTGACGCATGACGAGGGGGTCTGTGCTTCCTCGTGATGGCAAGATTCGGGCACGAGCACCTGCAGTGGAGCTGACAGCGGGGATGGCACAGCCTGGCTGCCCTCTCGCGGGGCGCTCCCCGGAGGAAGGCCGTCGGGACGTCTGTTATGTGAGCTTCTTGGTAGTTGGGATCAGGGAACTCGGGAAGAATGTCGAGACACTCATCGTGGTATTTTCTATTTTAGCCATAAATCAGTGTTTCTCTGGCCCAGCTTCCATCTCCGTACATACTTTATGTACATTTCTTGCTCCTTTAATTGGCAATATTAAAACGTTTCATTGGAATATTTTCCCTTTTCTCATTTGTGTGGGCTCTTGGAAACTGTTTTTTTTTTTTTTTTGTAAAATTTAGGCTTACATATTTAGATGCAGTCTTCATCAGCAACTCCTCTTGACTAGGTAAGTGACCAGTACGTATTAAGACAGGCTCCACGTGACCCCTTGCTAGTCTCTGCATCAGATCTCACACCAGACGCAGTGAAAGGAGCGCCTGAGTGTGCACCTGTAATTAATTACAAATCTAAAACTGGGACAGCGCCAGGCAGACCACAAAGAATTGCTCACCTTCTGAGTATTATCCCTCAAAATCCAGAGTTGGTTCCTGTTGTGTTTTGGGTCTGGACTGTGCCCTCGAAGCCTCACGTTTGGGAGGTGACTCAATCTTGGGGTTACGCCATTGATGTCCTGTAGTGTTGGGAGGTGGGGCACAGTCAGCAGGGACGGGTCACTGGGACATGACCCGGACAGGCCCATGTGACATGACCTCGGAGGGCGTGTGCCACTACTCTTTCCAGCTTCCTGTCTCTCCGTGAATAGCTTCCCTCTGGCTAGCTGCCCTGCCACGCCCTTCCCCCATCGCCAGTGCCCATGAACGGGCTGAGACCTCCTGACACTGTAAGCTAAACTACACCTCTCCTCCATCAAGTTGTGAGGGCTGGGTTCACGACTTTGCGTTTCTACTTCAGGTTCGGCTGCCCAAAAGCGTAAGGAAAAGAGACACAACGAGGTGGGACATTCTTGGTGAGAGAACAGGGGGAGAACATGCAGGCGCTTTCTCGAAACTGACTCTTAGTAAGCATGTTCGGGGCGCGGGACTTCCATTGTGCGAGAGAAGACTCACCTGAAAGCGTCTCGGTGGTAGAGCTCACCAGTTCTCACAATTGGGCCTTTATACTCAAACAGTCTCTTATTTGATTTTAAATTAAGATAATGTAGGAGATTGTTCCCCAGCACTTATTCCAATTTGGCTTCCAAACTAGTAATTTTTTTTTTTTTTTTTTGGCACGGCAAGGAAAACAAATAACAGAGGAGGGAAGAGGACTTCTGAACCGGCAAGCAAACCCCGTGCTGGCCAAGCATCTCCCGCCTTCCTTTGGATGGGGCTGGCTTTTCTCCGAGGACTTTTTCAGGCCCTGGGCAGATGAGGTGAAAAGGTGAACTATTCGGTGTTGCCTTTAGAGGCTGTCATGAGTTTGGCCAGTGTGCTCCAGAGAAATGAACTTACGATGACCTCTGAGTGACCTCTGCTCCCACCCGCCCACCATTTCAGAGACAATTTGCATTTCCTTATAATATCCTGTTTCTTTACGGAGCTCAAGGTTTGGTTGTTTACCTGCTTCCCTGCTCTGCCCTGTCTGAACTCACCAAGTGTGTTCTCGTTTTGCAGCCGTGTGGCCCAGGCACATAAAGATAACACGTGGAGTTGTGTGAACGCCCAGCTCACTTCCCAACTGTACACAGAGGAGAGAAATGGCGACGCTACGGAGCGGCTGCTAGTCCTCTGGGCAGCGAGGCTGGGTGGAGAGTGAAGTCAGCCTAGAGGGGACCAAGAGTGAAGACTTGGAATTAAGACGGGGAGAGGGAAGAGGCGCCGGTGACCTCAGTCGCCAGCCAGAAGGACCGAACAAGGATGACCTCACTGGCGACCTTGGGTTTAGCTGTGTTTAATGTTCTTCCGTGGACTTTTCAATAGGGGGAATCCATATTTCCTTCTGCTGAATAAGTCACTTTGCTTTCAAACGAAGGACGTCTACCGAGGTGCCTGTGCTAATCGGCCTTTCACCGCGGTGACTCACGCCTGAGTCGTCGCAGTAGGAGGAGAGGGGATTCATTTTGGCTCCTGGTTTTAGTCTAGATAACCAGGTGGGCCTGCAATTGTGGAGATTCTGGTATTAGAGCCCCTCCCATCCATACAGGAAGCTGAGTCTATCTATGAGCTTTGCAGTTAGAGAGGTTGCTACAGTTATTCTTTCTTCTGCTTTCCTGAGCTGGATTTTCTATCACTCGGAACAGTCCTGCCACCCCTGGGGGGCCTCTGCGAGCCGCTCCGGCAGCTGCGGGGCTGGATGGGCGTCCCTGGGCTCGCACCCGCCTGCTCCAGGTACGCCACCCTCGGGAGTCACTGCTGTTTTGGCAAATTCGGAGCAAGAGGGACACTATCTTGACTTCACATTCCCAGAAGAGGCTGCTATGTATCACGAACAGTCACTAATACAAAGACTAATTTGGGGATAAAAAAGAATCAATTTATGCCCCATCAAAGATCAATGAAATGCAAGAGCATTATAAAACCCAAAATATAACCCAGATCCCAGATAAATAACTAACATTTGCTAGATACAAAGAAGAAAAGGTTTAAATTTAGAGTCATTCGCCCGGTGAATCCTCAGCGCTTGGCGACGTCGGCGTCATCCTGGTCTCACCCTTGTGTGGGGCGCGTGCTTAGTCGTTAGCGCCCTTTTTATCATTTTTCGCAGCTGAGAATATTTCCAGATCCTTGACTTTCATTTCGACTCTGAGGAGTTGGTCCTTTCTGCTTTGATTCCCGCCATGCCACCACCTGTGCCGTTACTTACTCATACTTGATTGCATTCTACGTATTTTTTTTCTCTTTAACAGCAATTTGGAACTATTCAGGATGTTTCCCACCCACTTCTGAGATGGCACGCCGGAGTTACTTCCTGGCACCTGGGAATCGCAGTTTGTCATCTGCCTTTTTGTGTGTTTCCAGCACTGTTTCCCTCCCAAACCAGAAGACAAGTGAGGAGGAATCTTTGCTAAGAATATTGCCAAGACTGGGGAAGTGAGAAGCCACGCGCAGTCCCTCAGCCATCCAGAACGTGTCGTGTGGGCGTTAGGTGCCTCACGCCAAGCTGGCTTCCAGGAGGGACCTAAAGATGCGAGCTCGGGGCCCAGCCCTTTGGGACCTTCGACTGTAGGGGGACAGACTCAACAGAGCACAAGGCGAAGCGAGAAAGTGGTAGGACCTTGGTGCAAAGGAAGGGGGAGGGCAGTGACTGCGCCTGACCTGAGGTCCAAGGATGCTTCCCCTGGGACCTAAAGGACCGTGGCTGTCGGGAAGGTGGGGGGTGTGACATGCAGCAGGGGGAACAGTAGGACCGAGCGGGTCAGAGCCTCGTGATCCTGGACCCCACACTCCGTTCCTGGGGACAGTACAGCCACTCGAGTACAGTGCATCTTAGAAGGACACGGGAGACGGACTGCGTGTGCGAGAGGGAAGGGCTCCACTCTCCGTGCCATCAGGCTGAGCCTGCTGAGGGAGTCCAGAGTCATCCTCCCACCTGAAAATCCCCAGCTAACCCCCCTCTCTAACCCCTACCTCCGTAACTCATTCCGGTAAGGCCAATGCCACAGGCTCAGGCAGCTAGGATGCGGATGTTTTCGGGGCTGGGGCTGGAGGAGCAGCCTTCTGCCCGCCACGTGTGTGCCGTAAACCGTGAAGAGACTTGGAGAGTACACTTTTCCACTTTCCACTGGTGATGGGAAGAAGGCAGAATTATCCCCATGATAACAAACAGCACTAAAACGGGCGGTGGTGGTGGTGGTGGTGGGGGAGTTTGGAACAATCTAACGTGACCCACAGACAGCTTCACCCAGACGACTTGCCCAGCTCTTGTGTGTAAGGGAGCGCTTTTCGCTGCTCTTTGCAAACAAATCAATGAACAAGATTTACAATTTCTGCGTCACTTTCACATTTTCTTTTCCTTTCTGGCAATGCCGTTAGTGATATAAATGTACATTTGAGCCAGGAAAGACTGTGCATAATAATATTTTTAAAGATACGGTTAGACACAGTGTGTTATTGCTAAACATGTAATTTATCAGAGGACTTTCATAAATACAAAGACACTTCTGCTGAGTTGGATATGGCTTGTCACCGAGCAGTCTCTTTTACGTAGGTCATTCTAAGCTCGTAAGGTACGCAAGGAGTTTGTGGATCTTGCTCCTTAACTAATGAGCTAAGCAGGTACGTGTGAGCCAAGTATGAGTTAGCCATGGCAGAGAAAGTAATAGCACAGGCAGGGAATCTGCCATTGTGGGTGGTGGGGTGAAGGCAGCCAGGAATACCGGCAGGACAGTGCTGCCGGTAAGGAGGGCGGGTGAAGCCAGGAAGGCCAGGGGAGGGGCCCGAGGCTCGGCATTACTGCTTTGAAGGTGGCTGGACGGTGACATAGGAAATGTGACGGCCTTGGACCCCAGCGCCCACGGTTGAACTCTGGGTGGCTCGCACCAGCTCTGCTCGCCCCCGGGGTCATTCTTCCTCTACTGTCGTGACCACCACCTTGAGGACTTCTGGGAAGGGGTGTGGCGTGCTGCGCCTGCCCTGGGAGGGCATCTCTGCATGGTTGGGGGACACAGGGCACAGGTCCCCGGCAGCTAAAGCATGCTGAGAAGGCCTCGTGCGAGAGCGAGGTCTGCCCCGGAGAATGGCAGGCGGCTCGGAATCATAACTCATCTTTTATCTACTATTTTGATGTGTAACTCCTGTGCCTGTGCCCATTCATTTTTCACTTTATCATAATCACATGTATTTTCATCTTGTTTGATCATGTTGGCTAAATAATGCTTCCCTAAGAAATCTCTGTTTGGGGATGCAGGGATATCACTGGAACACTTTCCCCTGCCCAGGCTGGATTTCCTGCTTTGGTGCCTGGGACCCGAGCTCCGCGCTGGAGCCCGCTGGGCCCTGTCGCTGAGGCAGAATCTCTGAAGGTCCCGTGCCTGCCGAACCCCGGCCCTCTCCACAGTGGGAGCGCCAGTGACCCCGGTCCGTGTGACCTGCCGCAGTGTCCCTGCTGCGGTGGTGACTCCTTCCCAGCCTGCTCCCGTGCCTGTGTGGGCCAGCGCCTGCCCTCTCCAGGACTCCGCTCTGGGAGCTCCTGCTGCCTCGGCTTCTGGGAACCGTCCCCTCTCCTCTCTGAGTTCTCAACCTGCTGTCGAGGCACTCAGGGTGCCGGTTGGGACGGAGACCCTAAGCTTCCCACACCCAAGGGGCTGCCATCTCCGGAGAGGAGGCTCAGGGTCCTGCTGGCTTGGGATGGGGCCCATCTCAGTATGTCCTTCAGTCCCCAATTCCAGCCAGGAGAAGAGTTACGCTCTCACGTTCCTACCAGCCGTCCTCTGTGTTGTGTGCTGAAGCCAACATTCTCCACTGTCCTCGCAGGGTCCTCCTTGTCCCAGGAGGTCTTGAGAGATCCCACTCTGACCAGGTCACAGCACAGGTTTTTTCCAGGTCTGGATTTCTTTTCCTGTATCTGCCTGATGAATGATATAACTCAACCCACCTCCCAGGCGGCGATAAGGATCCCCTGACGACGGCTATCAGCCCGTGTACACAGTGGTCTCAGGATCTGCCTGGTGCTCCCAGGTGTGTCCTGGCTCTCTTCTTTCTGTACCTTGGGGGAGAGAAAGCCCCCCATCCATCTTCTCTTACGCTCTGTACACTGTAGCACTCGCCACGCGTAGTTTTTCTTGTTGTTGTAGTTGTGTCTTTTTAAGATCGTTGTGCATCTTTTGAGAATCCTCCCATAAGATGTGGAGGTTGTCTTCTGACTCTTCTAACTCTGTTGCTCCAGGTGTCCTCTTATTTGATGAATACGTATCTATTTTTGTGGTGTGGCTTTTTCTCCAGGCCTCAGTGATTCCTGATTATTCCTATTTGCATATGATAATCAGTGTGTGATTGTGAGCGCGTGTTCCCATTGGCGTCGCTTCCCATGGAGTTTCCCCAGAGGGTAGACGGGTGGGTGTTGGCAGATTGTGAGCCTTTCTTTAGTGGGCAGGGGTACTGACCTGCTTCTCCTGGCTCCACAGCTGTCCTGGCACTTTGTTTTTAACCCCAAAAGTACTTCGGAAAGTCATGTTATTTATGGCTGCAGCACAAGCAAGCGGAGGCCTACTGCTCTCCTGTTGCTCCCCTCCTCTGGGGTCCTACGGAGGACAACCTTGTTTCAGGATTTGCCGCTTGCCCTCACCTCCCATAGCTAGGGTCAAGAGTCCTGTCCTCCAAGATGGCTCCCTTCGTGAAAGACCCCTTCTGCTGGGAGGTAAAGGAGCGTCCTCGGGGACCCGTATCCTCTGCTGCATGTGAGTGACGGAAGAGGAAGTCAAACCAGCTTTGTTAATCAGAGTCCGGCCGTCCCTAGCTCTGATTACATCCTAAGCCCCTGCCTGTGGATTCTGGGCTTTGATTCTGTGGGACATTGCTTTTGACAGCTGGATTCTTATCTCTGTGCTTTCGGTTGTCGCTTCCTCTCCTTTTGTCCCTCTGCCGCTGGCTCCACCTCCTTTCTATCTTTCAGGAATTCCTCTAAATTTCCCAGGAGATGACAGCGTTCTTTCTGTCACACTGGACGGACTTGTTCCTTTAAAACAATTTAGGCAATAGGATGGATTTACATGGCTAATCCCTGTCTTGATGTAATCTTTACCCGAATAGTTCTAATTTTGGTAATTGAAGTGAAAGAAATTCTCAAGATGTAAATGCCTTTTTCATAGAATCATTTTCCAAGATATATCACAAAGATTTTGAATTAGTAGTTTATCTAGAACCTTATGAAAGATGTCTTACCCAATCTTGTGATCGGTGGCTAAATTAAAAGTCAATCAAGAAAAGGAGTGATAGGAGTGGTGTGTGCGCACAGCTTGTTTCAATGTGGCCACATGTACACGGATGCTCAAGTGGCCGTTGGCCCATTCCCTCACACCCCGACCCGCATAGACCCCTAGTTTGTAGCTCCAGCTCTTCTGCCTCTGTAGACCACTTGGTAGGGCATCACTTGGGATTTCCAGGCTTGGTTATTCTAAAGAGGACAAGAACTTAAATCCACCTGGGCACACTGTTCTTCTCTATTTTTTATTTCCATCCTCTGGCTCCAATAAGATGTTGCCTAGTGATGTCTGCCTCTAATAATTTTAACACTTCTCTTTAACATATGTTTCAGACTTACTTCAACAAAGTTTTCTGATGGAAAACTCTTTGCACTTATGTTTCATCTGTGCATGTAATATTCAGATCACATGTAATTATAAGACGTGCAGTAGGCACAAACAGTTTGGGAACTTAGATATCTGTTATTGTTGTGCCAATGTTCCCAGCCTTTTTTCTTTTCTTTTTTTTTAAGCCGCTAGATATTCCAGGTTGAGTTCCATCCTGTGATCCTCCTGCCTCAGCCTCTGAGAGTGCTGGTATTACTGGAGTACACCTCTACACCAGGCTCTGAAGACCTAATTCTAAGTAGTATACAATTTAGTGAGTGTGTGTAGAAATTCAAGCACAAGCTGTAGGACTTAAGCTATGACTGTGCAGACAGTGTGAGCACTGGGCTGAGTTCAGGCCGGTACAGAGCTCTGGCTTATGTAAAAATTATGCTAGATGGACATCGGTTTACAAGGCTTCGATGTGAATGTCATCATCTGTTTCGTGAAAAACTCTAGGTGTTCTCCCAGTCTATTTCTCAAGACACAGAGACCAGTATGCTAGAAGTGAGATAAAAACACACACAATAAAACAGAAGGCCTGCACGCAGGTCTGTGCATGCTCACATGACAGCAAAGACGCCATACACCACAGGGAAAGTGCTGATTCCATATCAAATGACATGGAGAAACGGGTTCACCCTGTGCAGAGACATCACACTAGACCCCAACATATTGCCACATCACGTGGTAGATGGGTGCCTCATTGTTCAACTAGCTGCTGGGGAAGACAAAATTGGACAGCTACAAGGAGAAAATCAAAGAACACTTCCGTAGACGAGATGGTGGAAAAGGCCTTCCTATCGGTCTCAGAAGTATCAGCCACACAGTTAAATTGCTGCTGTTTTCTACCAAAATTCAGCATTCCCACCCAGTAAGAGATCTCATGGAGAACGCAGTGAATGTGTGGCCCGGAGGTGGGTGCCTCCAACCCCGCAGGCCAGGAGAGACGTCACACTGTGGGGGGCACAAAGAATGCTGAAAATCATCAGCAAACAGGAGACGACAGTGACTTCGACAGAAATAGGTGTAGAGATGTCGAGAAAAGGCCGTGAAGTATACCAGATGGTCAGTTAACAGAGAGGCGCACACCAAATAAAGAAAAAGAAGGGAGGGAGAGAGAGAGAGAGAGAGAGAGAGAGAGAGAGAGAGAGAGAGAGAGAAATATACTTTTACATTAATGGGCAACTAAAGATTTAGGGATGATCTGGTACTGGAAATGATGTGGGTTTATAGAAATTTGTATGTGTTGCTGGTAGGAGAGAGACATTCACCCATTTTGGAAAGAATAGTTTTTGTATTAACTCATTAAAGTAAGTATGTGACCTTTCTGTGACTCTGCAAGGCAGCTCCCAGGAGATGTTTATATCGATGGACACATGCCTGTATGTATGCTTGATACATGTTTCACACACTGTATACACATATATGTATATGTACCATATATGTGTAGATGCATATTTTTATAATACACAAAAAGGTTCTAACCAGCTCTCATAGACTCCAAAGAGGACTTGAAAACAAATGATCACTGCATCATTTTTGTGGTAATGAAGATTTGGAAGCAATTAGAAAGTTTTCTTTGGGGAATAAATAAGTCTTTCTGTGATAGCTGTGTGCTGGAGAATATTATGCCCCATTGGAAGCAGTGGGTTAAATTAATGTATGAATCTTAGAATATAGTGCAGAACAAACAGATGGAAAACACAGGAAATCTTGATTAAATTATAGCACAGCCTCTAACATAGTACCCTTACAACATTTTCAAACATATATGCTCCTAAAACAGGAAGCAATTTATAACAACGCACACAACTGTGTGCATGCATTCACTCGTTACAGATTGCTTGTGGGATGGCAGAGAGGAATTGGAGAGCGGTGTCAAAATTCAGAAGATTTATGAGATGAGGAAATGAATCGGAAAGAGTAGATGGTGGCTGGCGTTAGAAGAACCCAGGGCCATCATGTTCAAGGAACTCAGGAGATTTATGAACCCAGCTCTCTCCACATGGGCCCAAAACACTCAGAAGAAAAGAAATCTCGGTGGCACCTATACTGAGTCCCCTGCCAGCTGGTGGGATGACTAAGTACTTAGAAGAGAAGGAAGATCCTTGCAGAGGAACCGGCGGAAGGATGACGAATTTGGGGGAGACCTCTAGCCTTTGGGAAGCTCCCAGCAGAGTGGACAACGGCAGACCTAAATCAGCCAGATAAGGGGGAAAAAAACTAACACAAAAATCTTAATAACGAGGAATATTTACATAACATACGACACGTTTGCATTTATAGTTTATAACTAAGCAAGTTGGTTTAGGAAAGTTTTGTGTTCTGAGTGTATCCTAAGATTGTACATCTTTAGATATCAATGCTAGAACATACTTACTAAAACTTTATATTGCAAAAATTATACATAAAATTCCAAGCTAATATTTGACTCTCAATAAAATGCTCATGTTTAAACCTTAATTACTTTGATATGATCCTTGGGCTTCATTTATAAAACAATGTATATTCCTAATTATCCCTGTTCCTACTCTTCCTTTTGAAAATCAAGAGGCTTGACAAAAGCTACATTGAGGTGACAAAATTGAACCAAAAAAGTGTAATTCTTTGCGATTTTGCTATTCAGATCAATTTCATTACACTGTTTTCAAACAAGTTCTCTGCATATTTTGTGATTCAAGATGACAATTGTACCTGTTATGTGCTTTTTACCACTGAGTCCAGAATTCTAGAAGTGAAATGATAAAAATGATAACAAATTTTTTTGGAGCTGAAAAATTTTATTTTTCCCCATTTTATTGATATGTTTAAGTACAAAACATAAAATTTACATTGATTTTGAGTATTTTGTGTACGTACACACGTATCATGTCAAAGTTACAAATCCTTCCCTTTCCCACCCTCTGCCTTCCTCCCTCTCCCCTCCAGGTCCCATTAATCCCCCCATTAAGTTCTATGAAATAATTGTGGTCTGGGTTTCTCATATCAGAGAAACCATTTGCTATTTCACCTTCCACAGAGAAGCCGACACATATTTTCGACGCTCAGTGACTCTAGCGACCTCAGCGTCCCTTGCGGCCCGGCCATGTGAGCACTCCAGGTCTAAGCTGATTTTGGAAGAGGCACCTCGCAGCCACTTGCTCAAAACAGCTGTGCTAAGGAGTCACTTCCTAAGTCTGACTGGGACGGCGAGTCAGTTAAGGTACTTGCCATCCAGTTAACTCAGGCTGATTGAAGAGTAGCTCTGTCTCCCCAGCGCACCGAAGACTCTAGGCCTGCTCTCTGCTGGAGGCCTGGCGTGCTTTGCCACCAGGTCTTGTGGCTGTGGCTGGCTGCTTTGACGAGGCCACTTGGCGCTACCTCTTCTCGTCGCTGTTACAAAGCTCTCTCTACACTGACGTCCTCATCCGATAGCCCATCCTCCCGCGCAACAGACCATAGCTTGGTCTGCGCACCAGCAAGAGCAGCAGTGTCACCCAGGGCTTATGAGAAAGTCACATTGTGAGGTTCCACCACAGCGCCCCTGGAAATGAGGACCTGTGGTCTCGAGTTTGTCTTAACAAGCCTTTCACGGGATTCTGTGCCGTTCAAGCAGGAGAGCCACTGCCGTCCTGTTCTGGCCAGGCACTGGGTGCTCCGGGGATGGCCGTCCCTCTAGAAGGACTTGGCTTGTCCCCGTGAGGTGCGGCCTCCCTTCTTGGCTTCCCCTCAGCAGCGTTATGCCTTCCAAAGCGGCACTCCTGGTGGTCTTCTCTTGTGACCCTTTACCAGTCAAATCAGCGTGGTGTTCTGCAGTAGCTGTGCCACTGGCTCTTCTCTCTCTTCTTAAAATTTTAATTCTAATACTTCGGCTTTACTGAAAATTCGCTTTTGGACCAACCGGGGGTTGTTTCCAAGTACTATCCAAATCCCACCCTCTGTCGCATGTTTGTACTGATGGGTTAATTTAAAAACCGTGCTACTGACGAACTATGAAGGACCTGCCTGCGCCATTCACCCCGGAAACGCCAGTGGCACAAGCCCCAGGGACAGGAGCCTGGTCCTCGTGGATCTTTCATCCCCAAGCATTGTGTGATGTCTGGAAGGCTCATGCGTGTGTGCACGTGTGTGCATGTGTGTTGTGGTATGTAGATTAGCGGAGTGTGCCTGCAGGAGGCTGACTGGAAGAAGTCATTGATTCGAAGGGACCTCTTTCCTCTCTTGGCTTATTGTTAGTGTGCCTGCCTTAAAATTTATGCTTCATTTTTAAAAGTTTTAGATTTGAACAGACAGCACAAGGCTCCCTAGATCCTTCTCTGTCTCACCCTCTCGCGTCACGCATGATTCTCCCTGGATTCCCACCTCGCATTCTGTCAGTTGTGGTTGATGGGTTAATACTGACGTACCACCGCTAGCTGACGTTCATAGCCATGTTAGGCTTCAGTCCTTGCATCGAGCACCCTGTAGGTTTGGACAAATGTGTACTTGGACAGATCTATGATACGATGTCCTAGAGGTCGCATTCACTGCTCTAAGAATCATTTTCCTTGTCAGCCCACCCCCCTTTCTCTCCTCCTACCCCTGCAAACATCTTTTACTCTCTCTGCGATGTTTTGCCTTTTCTGGAATGTCACTGGGTTGGAGTCACACAACACGGAGGCCTTTCAGGATACCGTCTTCGGCTTAGTAACATGCACCTAAGTCTCTTCCATATACCCCCCCCACAGGTCTTGGCGTCTCACTCATTTTATCAATGAGAGAAATCCCCATATGGGTGAATCCCATAGGAGAATATTAGCCCTTGCACTCACCTAATGAAGAAATCTTGGTTGATCCCAGCTTTTGACAATGGTGGATAAAGTGATAATAACTGTCCGCCTGCAGGTTTCAGTGTCTCTGTTTTGCGTCTGCTAGGAAAATTCCAGGGAGTGATTTGGGGCTGTGGCAGGGGTCCTGCACTGCAGGGAGCCGCCTGACTTCTGGGGGGGCTGCGCTGTCTGGCGTGTGTCCTCAGCTGCGGATTCGCCTCAGCCCTCCTGGTGCCCACAGTCTGCCAGCACTTGGTGTGGTCCCTGTTGAAGGTTTTAGCCTTTCTGCTGCACAGGCAGGGAGCTTTTTGAGTTTTGAGTTTTCAATTCCCCACTGACTGACATCTATTTTATATGCAAACATTTAGAAAGCTGCTCTATTAAGCTTTGCTAATTAACACTGGATTATCAATTAGGAAGGAGACAGAGGATTCATCACGGCCTGTCTTCCCACGGGTGTGTTTGGGGACCCCCGCCTCGTGGAAGAGGGTACTACTCTCTACTGCGAGCTTGAGGGGTTTGGTCTGCAGTCATTAGCCACGTTCCTACTCCTTCCTCTTTGCCCCTGCTCTCTCAAAATGAAAAATAGAACTGCGCTAGGGTGCAGCTCAGGGCGAAGGCCCTGGGCTCACTCCTCAGTGCCACAAAATATTACTGCTAAATACTGTGTTAGTATGAATATCATATAGATTTTCCAATAAAATGTTCCTGGGAGTTAGATCCTAAGATTTGTTTGAACAAAATGGCTCTGGAAGAATGCATCTTAATATCTGATTCCACTTTTATTGTGGGATTTCAGACTTAGGTTTTAAAGTGTTGCTGGTATTAAGTGTCATTAAAACAAAGTATAAAATTCAACGCCGAGAATCTGAAAGCATGTTTCTGAATGTTCATAATAATTTTGGCATCCAGCATATTCTGGAATTCTAGTGCCGGTCGGAACGGGGGTGAGAGAGATCTGGGTGTGAGCGCATGTGCTTTGGAGGGCGTTGCTTGGGATTTTGGAAATAGTCGGGTTGGGCCAAGTGCCTGTGCGCTGATCGTTTCCACATGGAAACTCACCCGGGGCGTAGCGGGGAAGGCAGCCCCACTGGTGCCGGCCAGAGGGAAGTGAAATGAAAATCCGGGCAGCACAGAGGAGAGGTCCCGCGCCGAACTGGGACTGGCCGCAGAGTCCTTCTGTAATCTTCGCCTCCGGCATGCTGTGCGCTGGTCACCCTTTCAAATACTCAGCAGTCGCACGAATCTGGAGCTTTGGTTTCAAGTCTACCTAGTTGCTTCCCTTCCGCTTTGCGTGTTAGGCCTTGGGAATGGCACACCAAAGTCCTTGCCTTGTACCTCTTTCTCTCTCTCTCTCTCTCTCTCTCTCTCTCTCTCCCTCTCTCTCCTGGGTTGAACCCAATGCCTTCACACTGAGCTTCATGCCAGAACTTTTCTTTTTAATTAAAAGAAATGTTTGAGATGGGATTTTTTGTTTGTTTTGTTTTATTTTGAGATAAGGAGTCTCACTAAGCCTCTAAATTGCCCAGGCTGGGCTCCAACTTGAGATCCTCCTGCCTCAGCCTCTTAAAGCACTGACATTCTAGCACACCTGGCCGAGCCTCTTGTGTTTGGCAAATCCCCAGGGAACGGGTGGCCATAGCCATCTTCCCAGCCCAGAGCTCTTTATTCTTGGCCCAGTACCTAGAAAAGGGGAGTCTGCGCTCTTTCCTTTACACCCCACCTCTGTACACCCTCTTAGCAGAGGCTGAGAGCCACCTGAGGGCGAGAGCTGACTGTAGCGGGGGGCCGCTGACCATGGGGGAACAGCTGGCCACCGGGGACAGCCAACCGTGGGGGGAGAGCTGACCACGGGGACACTGACCGGCTTCTGTACAGACCTGCGTCTTAAAGGGAGGAGCAGCGTTCAAGGTGCTCACACCACTTCGTGTTTCTCTTTACATCAAAACATATCTCAGTACTTATCAACGGGACTGACTTTCAGGGAAGAGCTCTTACTGTAAAATGCCATGTGGATGAGCGACGCTAAGTGGCTTTAGAAGCCGCAGGACAGCCCTGTGGTCCCAGGCTCCGCGGAGGGTCGCGGACAGGCTGGGCTCGGGCGCGGCGGGGTCCTCGTCTCTCCCGCGCCCTGGGTGTCAGGGCCTTGGCCTCTGCTTCTGTCTATTCCCAAATACAGCACGTGGAAAATTCACTATGATGTCACCCCCCCCCCCCAAGTGTTTATTTTAGTGATCGGTGAAGATGCCAGGGCACAATTCTCTTCATAAAGGAAAGGGACTTTTGTTGACAGCCCCACGTCTTAGCAAGATCAATTTGTGCTATTCCTTTGTCTTCTTGGCATGTGATTGGAGTCCAGCTGCCCTGGAATCATGAGCACACAGTAAAACGAAAAGCGAAGCAAAGCACTGTCTTCCGGGAGAACGCACTGGAAGGGAGCCTTCCCGTGCATGTCGTGTGTCTGCCCAGCCCAACACGCCTGTAAACCAAACGTGGCAAAATCGTAGCTTCAGAAACCCCGGATGGACACACAGCGAGCACTGGTCACTCGGCCCCTGAATCAAAATTCAGCTGGCAGGGCAGCGCTCTGGCGGCAACCGGGGCCGCGGAAAGCGCGAGCGCCCTGTGCCAGCCCCGGGCTTGGCAGCCGCCGTTGTCAGCTGTGGCTCCGGGCATAATGCTTGCTTTGGTCCGAGGCCCCGGCTGCTGTGTGCGCGCTTGTCCCGAGCTCATTCGGATTCAAGACGCGCTGCCACGCACCTCGGAGGAAGCGGAGGAAGGAGGAGCCCGCGCTCTTCAGGCCCTGCCGTGGGAGCGGGGCCTTCCAGAGGCCTGCTGGCGGCCCTCAGGAAATGCCATCGCGCCCCATCCGGATGGGCCCAGGGCGTGAGGAGGGCCTGCCCCGAGCCCGCGCTGCGTGGGGTCCTCGCCCTCTGCCGACGCCATCGTCGCCTGATTCTAACGGGGGAGGTTGCTCGGTAGAGGTCCTGGACGGGAGGTGACGGTGCGTGGCCGTGACACGCCCCACGGTGAAGAGCGGGGAGGGAAGGCCGTGCTCAGCCCCGCCCCGAGGGTCACTTAACATCCAGCTCTGACAGCAAGCGTGCGTGGGCGATCACGGGGTACCTGGGCCCGGACTGAGGACGGGAAATGCATGCTCCTGTTAACGTCTAGCTTTGTCGTGACAGGGACAGGATTCAAGAAGGAAAGAGAAACAGGCTGGGCTCCTCAGTCGTGTGACTCTCCCCAGGACATGAACAGCTGCATGGTACCGGCTTTTCTCAGCAGAGGAAAAGTCCTTAGTTTCTGCAGATGAGGCAAAATCGAAGCAAGTTGGCCCGATTTCTGCCGGATGCTCTGAGGACAAGCACTGGCGATTCTCCCCAGTCCCAGCGCCGTGGGACCCTTGCCTGACGGAGAGGAACCCCACACAAAGGGGGTGGATGGTGAAATCGCGCCCGGGTCCTGGCTCACCGCTCTTGAATTTGTGCCCTTCTGCTTCCACAGTGACCTGAACTCCAGAGGGACGCGCCTTCCCAAAACAGGAAAGCCGAATCCAACACACAGAAAAGCTCCGGTGGGGGGTTTAAGAGAGCCCGAAGCCCGCGCGGCCCCTGCGTCCCGCTGTCTGAGCTGGCCCCGCCTCGGGGAGCTGGAAAGCCAGGGCAGGTGCCCTGCAGGCGCAATGCTCTGTACAGACCCGTCTCGCACCACCTGTGACAACTGTCACCTTCCTTCACGCCCACGGCGGCTGACTCCGCTGAGCCGAGGCCCAGGAGGCCTGTGTCCGCTCGAGGAGGTGGTTGGCCGCGCTGGACAGGGAGAAGGCCTGCCCTGCCCACGCTTAGTGCGCGGATCCTGCGGCTCTAAGCACGCGTGCATGGGCACACCGACTGTTTCTCTGTAGTCCAGCCTGTGGGGTTTCCGTGTCCTGTTGCTCTCATTCGAGCTTACACTGTAAAACTGGCCAAGGGGGAGGGGTATCTTTAGGTATGTATATTTGAAAACAAGACATGTTGCCAAAGCCAAGAAAGGAAAACGCGACCTGCGTCCGGCAGCCTGGTGCTGCGCGCAGGCCACGGCGGGGCTGCTGGGAGAGCACTGCCTTCCCGTGTGCGCAGACCCGGGCGTTTCTCCTCCCCAAGGAGCGCGGCCAAGGGATCGGAGAGGTGTCTCTTCTCACGGTTCCTTGGAAACGGCGTATGCCGGACCGAAGCGTCGTGAACAGTAGGAGCCAGAGGCGGGCACCCTGTGCTCGCTGCTGCAGCTGGTGCCCACTCCCCCTTCCCAGTCGACATGCCAGCATCACCCTGCCTCCCGCTTGGGGAATTAGAGAACCTCCACGTGGCACTTGATAACGCCCGCGGCAGAAACAGGATGCCAGGGCCACGGCGATGCTGCCCACGGGACCGTGCGGAGGGGCGCCGCATTCCTCGGAAGAGATGCCAGGCACGCGCGCTTCTGTCGCCTAGAAGGAGGCTGCGAGCAGCGGCAGGAGAGGGATCTGTCCCCGGGCAGGCTGCAGGGCACTGCCCGCTCGCCACAGCTTTGCCTCAAGGATCTGAGGGCGCGAGTTTCCCAACACAGTCGGGTGTTTGCAGCTCCCGCGGGTTTGGATCCTTACCCAGTTTTAAGAGTTCTGACTAGCCAGTCGGGTAGAAGCCACGCGGTCTCACACCCAGGGGTAACTTTCTTTGCTACCGGGGTTCGACCTCTGTGCTTTTAAAAAGCACTTCATTCTGCCTTACATCTTGAGAACTGCTAACATAATATGCTTACCCGCTAAGTAAAACCCATCTAATCTTCGAACTTTATTCATTTATTTATTGAGACAAGATGTTGATCTGTAGTGCAAGCTGATCCTTTTAAGTTATTATACAGCCCAGGCTGGCCTCGAGCTCTTGGCAATCCTCCTGCCTCAGCCTCCCAGTGCTGGTATTATGGATGTATGCCACCACACGTAGCTTATGTGGTGCTGGGCAATTGAACCCAGAGCCCTGTGCTTGCGAGGCCAGTGCTCTAACTGCTGAGCTCTGTCCCCAGTTCCTAATCTTTGAATTTTAGCTCCTCAGATACGCGTAGCTGTGACTCATGACAGGGAACCTCCGGGCACACTGGCACCGTCCTCAGGGCAGTTCTCAGAGGCAACAGCAGGAGCGCACACTCAGCCTTCTGTCCAAAGCCACACAGGGACACACGTGGACGCCGGCAAGCGGGCAGTTAGCAAGCTCCTTGTGCTAGGGGAGACAAGGCTGGCAGCGCTCTCAGAAATGTGGCCGTGATGTCCTGACGTTCTTATATCCAGTGTCTTTAAAAGGCCTATAAAGTTAGCTAAATAATTCGTGGTTTCTGCGTGTTTCTCCCCGCCCCCCTCCGCCTCCCCGCCTCAAGAACTGTAAGTGTGCTCAGGCCCGTGAGGCAAGCGCTCTACCTCTGAGCCGCACTCCCAGCTCTCTCGCAGACCCGAGACTCCACTCCACTTTTGTTCGCTCAGATATAATTTCCATAACGACCCAGTGTCCATACCCCTCCTCGTCACCAGCAGTGAGAATTACTTTCACTGCCTCAGGAATTCTGGCCCGTGTTCTCTTCCTTCAAGGCACAGAGAGGCCCACGGCCTCTAAGGTGACCGTGCTCTTCCCCAGCCGTGCTCCCGCAGGCTCCAACCGGCGCTGGCTCTGCTAATGTTTGATCGCCGGGTGGTTGGTGCTACCCGGCTGCGAAGCTTCCATGCCAGATTGCCTATGTTCCACGTGGCTTTTCCAGTCAATGACTTGTCCACATCACATCATTTTGCCCAGATGTAGTCAGAGATCCTTCCTTATTTTTCTAAAGCATAGTTAACTATGGATTATGATATGTGTAGCAGTTTCTTTGAGATATAAGGTACGGATCACAGGGTTTGTTGACTCTAAGCGTGAAGCATGGTGAGTTCTGAGCCCTTCCAGAATTGCACCACTACCACCACCATAACTTACTGTTAGAAAGTCCTCATGTCCTAAGAAGGAAAGCTTCTTTTGTAGGAAACATTGAGACCACTGAAATAGCGTGGCACTGGGGGAAGAACAATGTAAACCAGAGGATGGGGCGTAGTTTCTTCCATACAGTAGAAGTTGTATCGCCTCCCAGGCCGACAGCCAGGAGCACTCACCTTAGAGTGGGAAGCAAATACAAGGGAAGGCAGGCGTTTTCAGGCACGCAGATACCACGAGTCTGTCGTGGAGAGGCCTGGAAAGCCGGGAGGCCAGGCTTCAGATGGCAGAAGCGCTGGGACTTGGATGGGCACCAGGGAACACAGATGCTGGGAATGGTTCACATATGAAAAATTCTAAAATATTTTTCCTCATTTAAAAATTTCTTGAAAAGATAATTGAGTGCTTAAAACTCATAATTAATGTTGGGTTTCCAGGCCTCGTTAGGAATGTCTGTGCATGAACGCTCTAGCGAGGAGAATGAGGACGCATGAGGTCCTGGCATGTACGTGGTGGATAGAAAACAGGGAAAAACGCTGCAAAGTTGAAGAGGCATATGGTAATTACATGTGATCAAATTACAAATTAAGCCATTAAAGAACTTGCCATTTGTAGTGATTGTGTCCAACGTGTCTCCAGAAAGGCTCTCTGGGTTGCAGACAGAGCTCAGAGGGAGCCAGTGGGATGGCTGGTCACAAGGGCCCCTCTCCTCACGGGCTAAGCTGGTTGTGCTCAGGGCTCAGTGGGTAATCAGGAGGGGCCTGCTGGAGGAAGCAGGTCAGTGGGTGGGCTTGGGGTGTGTGTCTTGCCCTTGAACTTTTCCTGCCCCTGTGCTTCTGTGGTGCAGCAACGTAGACAGCGCCCGGCCATGCCGGGTCCCGGGGATGAAGAGAACAAGTGCCTCCCGGGAGCTACCTGCCAGAAGCCCCCCTTTCATATACAGGTGTAGAGACATCGTAAAGGGAAAGAGGAGAAGAGGCCACGGGCAAAAGCCATTGGAAACCGGAAGTGACTGCATTGACATCAGACACCCTGGGTGTAGGGACAAGAAGTACTTCCAATAATAAAGATGAAAACTTTAATGATGAAAGTTAATTCAGCAACATGTCATAGCTTTGCTAGATTCAAGTACAGTCAGATGGTGGATGTAGCAACGCGTTGTACCTGCGTAGATTGGTGGAACATTAATGGTATAACAGTGCGATTTAAAAATTCTGGCGGTTGTGCATGTGTGGGATATGTTCGCCCAAGGATATGTTCCCGTCTATGGAGGCCACTGCAATTTGACAGCCTGCCACCAGGGTGGCGCTCTGCCTGAGTTTGGGGGTTGCTACATCTTCTCCCCAAGCCACAGATGGTCCGCGAGCTTCCAAGACCTGTCCCTCAGGACTGGAAGAGGGCTGTCTGTAAGAGGAAGAGCCACTGACCTCACAGACGTGTCTCTGCCGTATTTCATCATTAGGAGTGGTTCCTTCTTCCCACAGCTGCTGTTGCCCACTCCGAGCCAGGGCTCGTCAGCATTCTTGGTCTTGCTGAGCCTGTCCCACAGCTCCCAGCAGACCCTGGCATTTCCAAACGCCTGGAGGCCAGACCTCTGCATCTCCCTGTGCTGGAACCCTCTTGTGACTTCATTTCTACTCCGACCCCTGTGGGTCCTACACCAGGAGCTCACCTCTCCCGTTAAACCAGCCACGCCAGTCCGGTCGTGAGTGTCAGAACTCCCAACCCAAAGGCTTCTTCCGGAAGAACCAGTCTTCCAGGATGAGATTTTGAGCATGCTATGATTATTAGCTTTGTCATTTGCTTTATTATATTTGAACTCAAAGTAAATTTTTAAAGAAAATAAAAGTAAACATATGAAGAACAAAGCTCACAACAGCCCTCATTATTTTGGTATTTAGACTTTTTTTTTAAGTTTGAGAATAATTTGGAGTCACAAAAGAAATTGCGGTGGTGGTACCCAGTCCCTGTATACCCCATTTGAATTTTGGGAGGATTGAGTTTAGCTCTCTGCCCTTCTAGGAGCGGGTCTCAGGCGAGTGTGGTGCACTAGTTAAGTTAATGGACGGTATTTGTTTTTTGAGCACTTTCTGTCTGGCACTGCAAGATGACCTAAATCAATCTTGTATATGACCCAACTGAACCCTAGAGCTACCCATGTTCCCAAGGTTCTCTGTTTTGGAAAATGGTATTAGAAGTTAAGATAAGGGCTCCGAGACCACTGTTGCTCCTGCCCTCGCAGTACAAACTCCCTCCATGTGATGGTAAGGACCACGGGCATTTCTGTTTAACCTGCAGATTTTCAGGCTTATTTAAACTTACCTTAAATATGAAACTTGTAGCTGTCTGCCAGACAAGTATCACAGGGCAATTTCCAGTGTGCGTGTGCGTATGTGTTGGGGGAGGAAACTGCATGTATTCAACATCAGTCAATTTCTGGTTACATTTTTATTCTTGTATGATTGACGCAGAGTGCATCATGACATTTAGATGCGTACAGATCACAGACTTTCCGATTTAAGCAGCACCTCACAGCAGCGTTTCAGATTTCAATATGCAAATGAATTGTTTAAATTTGGCTTACGGTCCAATGAGTCTCGTACAGAGCCTGAACCTCTGTGTTTCTTATAAACCTTTCAGTGATATCACACTGCTGATGGTAAGATCTAGGGCACGCATTGGCAGATTTTATTCCACCAAGCCACACGGTAAACATTCCAGGGGTTGAGAGCCTTATGGTCTCCATGGCAACAACCCAAGTCTTTCAGACAACATGTGATGAGTGAGCACAGCCGCATTCTGTAAAGTTTTATTTACCGGCACTAACACCTGAATTCACATGATGTCTGTGGGCCGCACACATTAAGTAAAAGCCACACACAGTGGTAGGTCCACAGGAGCCGGTCAGTGGCCACTGTTTGCTGACTCTGTGCAGGCTGCTGGATCAGTATTCCTGTGAGGAAATTGAAGATACAGCTGTGACAAGAAGGTGGGTGTTTTGGACACGAGAAGGGTCCCCAGAGAAGCAGGGAGAGGAGGACAAAGAGGGAAGGGTCAACGCTGGTCACGGTATAATTAGCATGCGTCACAAATGCACACTGAGGAAAAGACATTACAGCGAAGGTAGAGCTGTGCCCATCCCACGCCAGGTGCGCGGCGTGACATCCATGGTTTTCAGGGTGCCCCACGTGATCCTGACCCATGGAAGGTTTGGGGGTGTTGCTGCTCTGGCTCTGGGCTAGCTGTGCGCAGGTAGCCTCAGCTTCTCTGCTCTCTCAGTTCTAGAGAAAGAAGCCCACAGCCGGGGACAAGACCTTCCTGCTTCAAAATTATGGCCGCCTCTAAGGAAGGTAATTTCTTGTAACCGGCCATTGTTTCATAACTCGATTCCTCATCCTTTCAACCTAAGCGCCCCTGGTTCCACGCAAGCTACGTGCTGTCCAATTTTACCTGGGTTTCTGTAATATCGCTTCTGCCGTATCGGGTGAATGCCGACTTCCACGGGGTCTGTACACACTGTATACCCGGCTTCCGTTCTCTCGGCCCAAAACCCTTTGGACACCTCTGTGGTTCACCTTTCTTGTTGTTTGTTGAACCCGCCTAAGTGTTGTGTGGCTCCTGCAAAATCCCAGGACAAAATTGGCTCTGTGGGCTGGATGGCTGCATTTATGATAATACCACGTAGAGTTCCATGAGTTCAGCCAGGCGTGGATGCCCACCTGTAACCACAGCACTTGGAGAGGCTGAGGCGTGGCAGTCTCAACTTTGAGCAGCGTCTGGGCAACATAGTCACTCAGAAAGGCCAACATATGCAGGAAAGGGCTGAGGACAGAGCTCAGTGAGAAGGCTGTGGGTTCAGTCCCTGCCTCTTTCTCTGTCTCTCTCTCTCTCCCCACACACACATGTACACACACACACACACACACACACACACAGAGTCATTAATTTCTTGTAGCAATCAGACCATGCTGACGATTTGTACTGCAACTGCTGCCCTGTAGCCACGGGAAGCAGAGCAAATACATGAATCGCATCCACGTTCATCCCACCCGCAAAACCGCCCGCAGAAGGAGCCGTGAGTTGAATGCCTGTCATTGGAAGCCTCAGAATTTGGGGGTAAGTTTTTGTACAGCCAAAGCCGATTTACATGTCATTTAACACACCAGCTTGCCTTTCACGTCACTCGCAAATTTGGCCTGTTCCCGTCTTTCAGGCACCGGCTAGATTCTGGCCACATCGGGACCCTGCAGACCAGCTCCGAGCTGCCTGCCCACGAGGCCGCGCCGTGCCTATTGTATACGCTGCTTTACATGCAGCTCACAAGGGGCAAGGGAAAATTGCATGGAGTGAAAGACGGAAGTGGGCCGTAAGTTTAGCCTCAGGCTGCCTCCAGATCCCCTCCCAGCCATGATCCGTCCCTAACGTCCCAGCCTTACTTTGATTCAGAATGTCTAAAGTGGTTGTAAATAAATTATCTTTAAAAAGTTAAAGCTGGCCTGAGAACGCTCAAGTGTGCAGAATGTCTTCTTTTCTTTCTCTCTCTCTGTCTCTCTCTCCCTCTCTCTCCCTCCCTCTCTCTCTCCTCCCTCTCTCTCTCTCTCTGTCTCTCCTTTTCCATTTTCAAAGTACACATTCGTTTCTCTCCTGAGGCCTCTGACTTCTGCTCACAGTCTGAAATGGAAGTGCTGGAATTTTGAGCAGAGGGGTTGGGGGAAAGAATGAAAAAGACATTTCCTGCATAATTAGTAGCAGGAAATACCAGAAATCTCATCCAAAACATTCTTTTCCCTGCAGCTTTTATTTTTCCACAGAGTTTTATATTGGTTTCCCAAGAGCAGTCCTCGATCTACCTCCCTTCCTTGGCTTCTGTGTTTCGGTACCACTGCTCCCTTAAAAGAAAATAAAACCTGAGAGCACCTTGGAGGCCATGAGAGACGGCAGACCAGTGCTGGTGGGAGGAGGCGGAAGAGTGCCGGGGGAATCAGGCCGGGCCCACAAACCCGTCGCTAGCTCTGCGGCTTTGGGGAATTTAGCTTTCAGAGTTTTTGCTCCCTTGCTCATGACACGGTAACATCAAATTTATTATCAGATTTATTGAGATAATTAGATAAATATGTATGTTGTGATCAAACAATAAGTAATAGTTCCTTAAAACTATGAGAATAGGAAAAAAATCTAATGAACTCTTGTCTTGAAGCAGGCACTGCGCTAAGGAGCTGGCCTGGATGTCAGGTGAAATTACGGCCTCAGAGCCTTGTATCCTGTGGCTCACCGTGTGTAACTTCCATTTCTGTTCTGACACAGCCACCGAGAACCCAATTACATTATCTTTGCTCACAATGGCAAATAAAAAAGACTGCTTTTTTTCTCCATTTAGCAGCATTTCTGTCTTCCTCAGGCAGAAACGCCTAACCGTGAACTGGTAAATGTGGCCTTTATTCTGAGAAGCCAGAGAAAGAATGGAGACTACTGCCGAGAGAAAGGACAGTGCGGGAACAGACTAGGCTTCTTGCTGGAGATATTTAGCTTACTGACTCGTCAAAGCTTTGGTGTGAATGGGCATTTTAAACACATCCTTTTATTTAAATAGACAAGGTAGAGGCAGAAGTGAGATGGGAAGGGATACTTGTGAAAATTTCCACCCAAGTGCAAGAAATAGGATTAGAAAGAGACCTTGGCAATCAGAAGGTTGACACACGGCAGATGTTCACCCTCCCTCCGTCCCTCCGTCCCTCCCTGCCTCCCTCCTTTCCTCCCTCCCTTCCTTCCTTCCTTCCTTCCTTCCTTCCTTCCTTCCTTCCTTCCTTCCTTCCTTCCTTCTTTCCTTCCTGCTCTTTCCTAACTGGTAAAGATACCAGCACGTTCATGAGGGCCAAGTGTAATTTACATTTTCACTCTGGGCCCTGAACAAATTCGACTCTTTACAGAAATTCATGTCACCTGCCTATGAGCAGCAAACCGAAGCCTTCTGCCTTGAGGGACCAAGTCAGCAGACGAGAGTCCACCCGGGGGAAGACCAGGGGAAAGGACCTAACGGCTCGCTCGCACCTCAATGAGAAACCACGCCGGAAACACTGCCATTCATCTTGAATTCGTCCTCTAGTTTGAATACAGACTGCAGGTGTCACCCAGGGAACTAGCGTGTGAACCTCGGTCTCCGGTGTGATGTGGCCGGGGGTATGGCTCTTTGAGAGGTGGGCCTACGGCAGATCAGAAGTCGCTGGAGCTGCTGCCCAATGGAAGGGATTGGAAACTCCAGCCTCTCTGGCTTTCTGTGTTTGAAGGTGGCCTCTTATCCCCCCCACACTCCTGCCATAATGTCATTTTCCATGAAGTGACACAGTCGTGAGGTCACTCACCAGAACCTGCACTGTGCTGTTTGGACCTTCAGCTTCCAAAACTGAGCATGATAAACCCCCTTTCATCATAAGGACAGCCCACCTCAGGCATTTCAGTGCCGTAATGAAAAATGGACAACGACCCACATATTTACTTTCTTCTCGAACCTCCTATTTCGTTCCCGAACATGTATGTATTTCCTGGTATCTGAACTCAATTTTCCTACCTCAGTGCATTTATTTTGCAATGCAGAGTGTTACAACATAGTAAAGCGATAGGAGGTCATATGTGTGATTTACAAGGAGCAAGGCCGTGTGAGGTTAATGACGTCACCACAAAGTTGTTGACTTAAGGCAGCAGAACCGTCTAGCCTCCTAGCCCTGGAGGTCAGGTGGCTGCTCTGGGAGGTTCTGGGGGACAATTCACCTCATGCACTCCTCCAAGGTTTCGGGAGCTGCTAAGGCTGCTTGAGTTCTCCGGCTTGTGGCGTTGTCACTCTGATCTAAGCTGTGTGTTGTGTGAATTCCCATTGTCTCTAGGACAATTGGGCTGCCAGCCAGGGACTGCTTGGGTAATCCCGAGTAACCTCCACTTAACCACTGCCTTGACTTAATTACAGTTTCAGAATAATGGAATTATTTGCAGTTTCTGGGCAGAAAGCTTTGATGTCTTAAGGTAGGCACCACCCAACTTACTGCAACACTTTACAATGACGGTGCACCTCCCCAGGCCTCACAATACTCACGTTGCACTAGAGATGCACTCTTTTTACCGGATGTAACAAAGAGTACCTTTAGTAGAATTTTCACTTTATGGAAATCTGAATACAGAACATTTTCACAGAGTGAATAAAATGGCTGTGGAGATGTGACCTTACATGTGAATCAGTTGACAGCTAGAAAAAGACTCTACAGTGATGGATCTGTTAGGCCGCGAGTCCTCCTCATGGTGAACATCTTTTACCATTGTATGCAACTTCTTGGAGGCACAGGCATCACGAATGACAGAAAATGGTGGTGATCGTGTGTCCAAGGTTGTCCAGAGTCTTCAGCACCTCCCCCCCCCACCTTGGGTAGGGTGCCTGGGTACCTGGCTTCGCTCTCACTTGAAGCATGAATACCGCTTTCCTGACTTCTAGGACACCTTGTTATTCTGGAAGAATTAATACTTACTTATTGACCAATAAGTATTAGAGAAATGCATCGCATATCACCAAAGATCATGAAAGAAAATTTTATGTGTATTGTCTGCAGGCAGGAAGCAGTTTTTGGAGTCCAGAAGGGCAAAGCTGGTGAATTTCCTGTAAACAAAAATCATATATTTTAGCACAAATCGATAGATATTTTCCAAGAACAGGTTGTGTGGCTATGTTGGCTTACGTTTTCCCTTATTGGCTGGTCAGCATAACTCAGCTGATGCATATCCCAGGATCTATGAATATTTTGACTGAAAACTCTGTGGAAAATGGAAGAATTTTTACATACACCTTAAATTCCATTGCATTTCTTGTGAGGACTCATTTGTTTTCTTACAGCTTCTCTCTTGACATCTTTCTATTCTGATTCCAAGATGGTGATGAACATTTTTGAACAGGAATTATTTTTGTAGCAACAATTTGAAAAGAAAAAGAATCAAAGAATTCAATGAGAAAGAAGTGCGCATCAGGTACGAGCTTCCCTGGGCATAGCCATGCCTCTATGAGACAGGCGAGGAAAGGACGCACGACAGCAGCTCAGCAGAAGGATAAAAACGAAATCTCCGGACACCTGTGACAAGAACAGGGAGTAGCGCTGAGGAAGGAGCATCAGTTCATACGCACTTCTTAGTGCATTGTGCCTGACGTGGTATTTGTATCTGTCCAAGGTTGGGGTTTGGTCAAACTGAGGGGTGGAAGGCCAACTTAAGGGTACTTACAGGTCTTCGTTGCAGGGACAGAACACCTGACATTCACCACTTAAGGGAGGAAAGATTTATTTTAGCTCACAGCTTCAGAAGGTCGCAGTCCCTTTATGGTAGCCGGCCATGGTGGGAGCCCATGGCAGAGGCCTAGCAGGAGGAGGGGCTGCTCACAGCATGGCAGACAGGAGAAAGGGCAGAGCTGACATATACCCTTCCGGGTCCTGTCCCAGTGACCTGCCCTTCTGGGTCAAGCCCCAGTGACCCGCCCCTTCCAGGAGAAGACTCAGCATCCTGCTCCTTCCAACCCAGCCCCACCTCCTGACATAGCAGGTACTTCATAGCATCCAGAAGCTTTGGGGAACATTCCAGATCCAAACCATCCCACCAGCACCTTCTTCCCCTGAGTGAAAATAGCTTCAGCTTGCAGAGAACAACATTTAATGAGAGTGCCACTTAGGAATTCAACCCTCAATATTTAGTGTTTCCATGAAGATCTAGAAATAGATCTCCTTAAGACCACAAAGGAAGGATAACAGCAGGTAAGTCCGAATGGGTGAACCTTAGCCTGGAAAGGTGATTTTCTGTAACACAGATCAAAAATGGAACCTGTGCCAGCAGTGTAGAGGGCCTGGGTGCCCACCCACCCGTGGGCCGTGTCTGCGGGGGAGCCTTCCTGAGGAGAGGTGGTCAGACAGGATGACTGGAGAGGCACACGACATACGAGCAAGCGCCCCGCTGCTGCAGGCTTACTTTAATGTGCAGCAGGGCTCCCCCCTTTCTCTGCCCTCGTGCCGAAGGAAGGCCTGGCTCACGGGGCCTGTGCTTCTTCCGAGAACCTCCTTGCGGAAGCCCCGC